>JABFPJ010007223.1:0-10150 GCA_022817425.1 Gryon sp. ZL-2020 | reverse complement strand
TACTATTAATTTTTTACTTGTTAAAATTGAAAATTATATTTTTTTAAATTTTCTGATGAGAATTGAACTTCGGTCCTTCAGGTTACTAGTCTCGTACTTTACCACTGGTCTACGGTGCCTTCGAAATGATACTATCTATAAAACATGAATACATGCTGAAGGTTTCCTCTAGACCAGAGTTAGTACCAAGCTAGTACTGGGCCTGTGGTTGAAATTAAATAGTTTTGATAATGACGTAATAGCTGTTTTTTAACTTCTTTAATTGCAATATATTTAACTCTTAATGTAAAAAAATAACTTAATTAACATTTATCTTATACAGTTTTTACACATTGAAATTTTATTTCAAACAAATGTTAAGTATATGAACAAGTACTGTGCCAGTATTCTGCCAACGAACGTTATTCATCTATAGACAACCGTTGGCCCTACCATCGGGACAGTATATTTATTGCAGCAAATATGTATCGAGACAGTAAATTTAGCCAACCATTGTTTGCCAGTACTGTGCCAGACTTTGGCCATTTGTCACCACTGGCTTAATACCAACATTTCTTTATGGGTATATGTTGTACTTATCTTAATTAATTAATTGTGACTGTACAAATTCCAAGACATTAATTTCTAAATATTAATGTTAAATTTCAAATCTTAAATCATAGTTTAACTCCCTATCATTTACAGAAATACCAATTATATTAAAAATTCATTGATATGCTTATTTGTAATTGAAAAATGTCAAATCTCGAAAATTATCACATATATTATTCAGTAAAGTTTCCATCGCCGAAAAATCTGCTGATTTTATCTAAATGTAATTTCCGACGAAAAATTGATTAAATAATAAGTATTTAATTGATTTATATTCATTATATAGATAGAATATTATTACTAAAAAAAGGATTTAATAATTATTAATTTGTATAATTCCTTATTTTTTCTTATCAATCACATTTCATTTCAATTTATATTCAATCACAATTTTATGCCACATAAAATTTAGTTTTATAAATTGATAACTGTAAAGTAAAACTGTTCTGAAATACGATACATATTTTGTCCGATTAGTTATTTCATTCTAAAGAAAAGTTTTAATAAAGATAAAGTGTTCATCGACCGCGCCTATATTCGCGGCAGTTGGCATCAATAAAATGCGACAACCAAATCTATTTATGCGTATCTCTTTTTTTTTCATCTTCTTTTCAGTGTCTTCTCCCATGCGCAAAGAATTTCCTGCTTGTTCTTGTGAATATTTTCGTCAGAACGAAAATGAATCATCGACCAAGAAGCATGTATATATGATGAAGAAGACGATGGCAAAATAAAACGAGCGTAAATGAAGAAAAGAATGAAGATAAGAGACACGAGCGTATACGAAAAAGTTTTCGCTACTTATGAGTAACGGAACGGCGTAGATAACGCGTAAATAATTACACGCATAATTTCTGCGCGCAAAGTATTTATTTAACCTATTTTATCAACAGACAAATACGCTCGCCCGGTGTCTTATTATTTAGCGACGCAAATATGCGACTTTGGTCAAGATTAAACGCTAAGCTTTTGTCGATTTGAGGACGCGGTAATGCGTTTTCCATGTTGCGACGATAAGCACGCAGCGTCGCCATACGTTCCGAAACCCAACGCAATAATAATTATTCGCGTCGATCGCGTTATTTCAATATTTCACGCAACTTTTTTTTCTCCGCCTTTCGGCTTCGACGTTCAGAATTTCCCGTTTACCCTTGACTCGCCACGAATTTTGAGGAATCGATTTCTAATTTTAGAATAATTTTATGATAATTATTTCAAGTTCACTTTTTTTTTGTCGTATTCGTTGAAAATGTAAAAGAAATTCTTTCACTTTGTATACATTAATATAGTTGATACTTTTAAATATACAATCTTCGATTAATTAATATTCATATTTAATATCAGATTGCCAAAATTTGCAATTGATGCATCTTTCAAGCTTACATCGAACATCGAACGAACGGAGTAACCGAATTTTAAAGTCCGTCTGTCCGTGATATTAGTGCAGCGGTTATCACGCGGTAATTGCTTTGGAATTGTGCGTTGTCGACTTTTCTCGCTTTTATTCCACGCTCGGGTGGCAAAGAAATTGTTGGCATGGGACGGACGCCCTTCTCTCTTTTATGAAATCTTGGATGCGTCGTCGTCGCCGAAGCCCGAGGAGTCATTAATAACTTTTAGGTGGCAGATTTTGCGCGTATTAATCCACCATATTATGCCGCCATCTCCGTCCGATGTATTCTGTTCCGGCGTTGTCGTCATCGCGGCAACTACCTGCCAGTTTTCAACCCCCCAAGACAGGATAGCTGAGTCGACGGCTCCTTAATGAAAAATCTGACTTCGCCTTTTCTCCCTCTTTTTTTTCTTTCTTTTTTTTTTACTATTTCTCTGCCATCCTTTCTTTCGTCGTTAATCTCGCCACGGCGTGCGCTTACTTTTTCTGTCAACGATAACATAAAAAGTTACCAACCAGCGACAATAATTAGTATTCAAAATAAAACTCGCGGAATAGATGAATGAGCTCATAATAACACAATCACCCCTGCAAAAACCGCAAGCTATTTGTCAACAAAGTGACACAATTTTATCCTAATGCAATGCAAATATTCCTTAGCAAATTAATAATATACATTGGTTTTATTAATATAAAATAAAATTCCATTCTTAAAAAACAAAGCTCTATCTGAAGTTGCAGTTAGTTATATTTCATATAAGGCAGTGAAGTTGGCACCGAGTTATTATGTTAATTATATAAATAATATAATATTATGCAATTACTGATAAAATATTCAATATTGATATAACATTTTTTTTCTTAAATATTATTTTATTTTAAATTTAATCAATCATTTGAATTTATTTATATTAAATATTTGAAGAAAAATATGAAACGTGACAAAATTATATTCTATATATACAAATGTAGTACAACTCAAAAAGAAATCAGAGGCATCACTTTCCCTAGTATAATAAAATACGTTATTTTATATAAAAACAATATCTACTAGTTTTTACTATATATTATAGTATTTCAACTGCAAACAAAGTTAACAGACAAGCAATTTTTTCCGTGTACATGGAAATTAACTTACTTAAAATCAATACAGTTTGTTTCAACATATTCGAAATGTTCCATTTAAATTGATAAATAGTATCAAATGTTTCTATACAGCATAGTATCATTCCTTCTGGGACAGATCGCGGGCATATTACAAGAGCGAGCGAATTTCGTGTACAATTAGACGGCTTTTGTAGAACCTAAACTGCTAATAGTTGCGAGTGAGTGGAGTTGAAGGGGGGATAAGGAGGATCGGGGAAGGAGAAGGTTAGCTCATTTCGCGTGACAGTCATTTTGCCTTCTCCCCCCTGCTTCCCCCTTGAGAGAACCACCCACTTCTTATTCTTCAACGACCCTCAGCTGAGTTCAGCGAAGCACCCTACAGCGACTTGTTCCAATTGCGTATACACCTCGAACTGCAGGCACGCCGTTACTATTCCGGGTTAAGGTGAGGTGAAAATCTAACAGCCCAGCCACCGTGTCGACCCCTTTTGCATCCCGCCCTTCACGACTTATTGCGAATTATAAACCAGAATTGTTTTCATTAAGGCGCCTCTTCCTTCGCACTAACGAACTACGCCCAAGCGCCACCTAAACTTTATTGCCCGAATTAAGATGTGAGATGAAGTGGATGGAACGTATGAGCACTTTACACGACTAATTTCCACTTTTTCTTCTTCTCGCTGTTTCATCTAATTTTGTTAAGTCTCGGTGGTTATGTGTACATGGATGATATAATTTTGTGCTATATATTTTCAGGCAGTATTTAAAATGATTGAAAAATGTTGATTATTTTGCAATATTAGTTACAAAAATGAATAAATAAAATTAATATAGAAAAGATCTGCAAATATTGGAATAAAGAGATAAATTAATTTTGAAGTAATGTATTATGGTAATGTGTATGGGTATATAAGCATGAAGAAAAGGGTTGACCGTTAATATGGAATGAAAACCCAAAAGAAGATAAAGACGGAACAGCAACGAGCTACCTGATGGACTGGTGACACAAAATGAACAGCCTGAAACTGGATGGGAGCAAAAGAGAATGAGAACAATTAAATGAGACTTTCGCTCGACAATAGTCGCAAGATAATAGTAATTGTTATCAATAAGAAAACAAGTTGGTTCACTTATTAAGTCGTGTTTTGTTATTGTAGACTTGGGTGCGGCCCCTCGCAAAAGAGGATTACTTGATAAACAAAAATACCGAAAATTGTCTAATGTATATTACGTTTATATATATATATATATAACATATATTTCACAATAGTCAATCTTAGTAATTTGATTCAGAGTCAGTTATGAAAGAGTCTATTAATGTTGTCTCATGAGAATTATTTATTAAGTATACAGATGTCGCTGTGAATTATGCGTTTATTCACAAGTATAATCATAAATTTGTTTTGAATTTGCTATCAGTTTCAGTTATCAGATTAATGATTGTAATAGTGATTCGATTATACTTTATGCTGGGAAATTTGACAGATTAAGAAAATATAAAATTATGAGTTTTCTGGTTATTCGAAAAAATATTTTAAATAGATTTTATAAATTATCTAAACTTAAACTAAATAAAGTATTGTTCAGATTTTTGCAGGTATGCAACAAAATTAAATAAAGTTGCGGATATTCGGAATAAGTCATATTTTTAGTTAGTTCCTCTTTAATCGTTGGAATAATGAGTTAATTTTTCAAAGACACTTAGACAGTTGGACAACGAAAGACAAATAAACTTGTTGAAAACTCAAGTCAACAAAATCTAAATCTTATTTTTTTCTTTTCCATGCAAATAGAATTATAACGAAATTACAAACATGCACGTTCCATATTGGATTGATATGATAATCGGTCTTTTGTTGTTATTATTATTACTATTTTCTCCATCAAAAGAAACTCGACATTACCGGTGAATAATTGATAAATTGCCACAATTATGAGTCGCTTCTGCGGATAAATTGTTCGTACAAAAAACATACACATATATTTGTTTCTACACAAATACATGCACATATATAAACACAAATCTATATGTTCAGACGATGCTAAGAATAGGTAACATACAGACGGTCGGATATAGCTAGAACTTTGTGCCTATAAGCCGACAGGTCATTGGCATTACAGGGTTGGTAGGCCAGGCATTGTACAAACATTTACAAGTGTGCAAATTTTTTGGGGGGAAAAAACTTGCTTATATCTTCCACTTCTTGATATGATAAATTAGTGTGAATCGAAAGTTGCGTTAAGTTATGTTTTACTTGCGATATATATTTTCAAAACAACGCCAAAAGGTTCGCGTAAACTTTATAGGGAAACATTTGGCGAATAAATTGATCCATTTTACCAAATGCTGTTGTTTGACTTGGAAAAACATGTTGCTCAATGTCTAACAAGAAAAAAAAACAAAAAAACAATAAAACATTTTACTTAGATTATGCTACATTTGTGATATTATTATTCATCATTAATCAAAAATTATCAAATTATTTTAGTTTTATAATTTTAAAGTTATTATATATATTATATTTCAAATAATACATATTACTTGAAGTAATAGTAATTTCCATTTCATTTACTTGAAAAAATAATAAAACTTTGTACAACTACAATAAATAATAATACCAAACTGGTTTTTCAACTCAACATATTATATAAAAATAATTAAAGTGCATTGATACGCGAAACTTTAAGATAACATAAATATCTTATAAATTATAATTCAAAGTAAACAAATAGAAAATACGATAATGAAGGGAAAGTGTATAAAGTTACAATGCAGACTGCGAATACAAGAAAATGGCATTACAGATGCAAATGACATGAAGCTTTGTGACGCGTTAACGATATTTACAAGAACGTTATTTTGTTTCGCAATAAAATTGTTCAATAATGATATTTTTTGTTTGTTAAAACGAAGCGTAATAATAAAAAAAGCAGAGTATTTACATTGATTTATTCAATCGCACATACGTACGGGTGTTGTGTAAAAACCGATAAGGCGCGACTCGATGCGTCACTATAATACTGTAATCTGAAGATTTATCAGAGTCGATGAGAAACAAAATAAATACCGTGTGATATAGCAACGCGGAATAAAAGTGAAATAAACGAATAAGGCGAGCAATGCGAAGTCTGTTGCCGTTTGTATTGTACATATCATAAAATGCGCTACGACGAAACGGGTCGTTCACATGTTGCATCATGTATTTAAAAGGGAGCTATTGTGTTTTTTGCTTTCTTTCTTGCCTTCGCATCACATGATGTTTGAGGTGATACTGTCGTGTTAATAACTTTTACCAATTAGTATGTATTTATTATATGGTATTAGAAATTTCAGAAATTATCATTTACGTTTATTCAAATTGTCGTACATTTATAATGAATATTCTAATGAAGATGAAACAAAATTACTTGTGAGCAAAGAATTTATTTTCAAAAGTGATGAGTTGAGATATATTATTCAAGATTTTAAACATAAGTCTAAATTTGTGTAGTTGAATTTATAATTTAATAAATTTAATAAATTTATAAGTTAAACTGCATTTCTGTTAATAGAAATTTGAGTTACTTTTTGCGAATTTTTAAATAAATTCGATGTAACAGGAAACGTCACAATTTTATTTCAATATTCGTAAATGAATTATAAAACGAATTCATTATACATGTTTAAACTTCTTAATATCTTTAAGATTATTAAAAATTACAATTTTATATTATTTATTTATTTATATATTAAATAGTTTCTCACAAATAATGCGTTTGTTAAATAATACTGCAGGTGCTAGAATAGCGCATTTTAAGTGCTAAATTACAACTTTAATAGTGCTAGATCGCGTCACTTCTTTCATTGATTGGCTGACATGATAGCTCGATGAATAATTTGATGCGCAGAAACATGCGCGCAGTGTTTTAAAGTTAGCACTTTAAAAAGTGCTAGAGTAGAACTTTCTTTTTTCTATTTTCCGTGCAGGATAATACACTGAGCCAAAAATCACAGAAATCTTTACTGTTAATAATATGACAGCACAGACGCCCCACTTAAATGACAAATTTTCCTGTTAAAAACGGTAAAATTTAGTCTCAAAATCCTTTTAACCGGAAAATTTGTAATTTAGGTCGCGCGTCTCTGTCGCCCTGTTATTAACAATAAAATTTTTTGTCATTTTTAGCTCAATGTAATATATATATTAAGGGGACTCTCCACGCAAAAATGACGAAATTTCGAAAAAAAACCGAAAAACTTTTTTTTGAGTTTTCGGATACTTTAAAGTCTTCTTTCATGTGATGCTTTAATTTTTTTTAAAACACTCTTTAAAAATGCATGACATTTTTTTACGGCGGTTTTTTTGGTGTCTTGCGACAAACAAACCCAAAACATTAGATTTTATGATATTTTTGACAAACATTATCTGTGTTTATTATCATCATAATAATAAAATTATTATGTATTTTTAAATTAATTAAGAATGTAAACCGCAGAAAATGAAAGTGAAACTTTAAAATGCGTTTATCTCGTACATTTATTTTTATCGATTTTCCAAATTTGAAATGTTGGTGGGAGCTCAATTTTCATCCGATTGGATTCTTTTATTTTTTAAACTGTTCAGAATTCAATCCTCTAGGACAATTACGGACAGATTTTGAATAACTATTAATAAAAAAAGTTATAAACAATAGAGTAAAAGAAAACACGTTTTTTGGCGTTTTTTGGCTTGATTTCACATTATTGTCCATAACTTTTGTTTGTTAATAGTTATTAAAAATCTGTACGTAATTTACCTAGTCCTCTAAATAAGGAACAAAATGGCACCAATAAAAATAAAATTGTTTTTAATTTAAGGTCCCAGTACCTTTTTGAAAATGGGCGTTTTTGAACATTTGTTTGTTAATAACTCATAAACAAATGATTTTTTTTTCTGTTTTTAATACAGATTACTAATTAGGGACCTGAACTCTACTAATCACCAAAAAATCAAGGCGATTTTATTGAAATTGACGAAAATAGCCATTTTCGTGGAGAGTCCCCTTAATCCTACACCTGGATCAATGATTTATCTCCTTTAATTAAAAATGTTTTCAATAATTATTTCCAATACCAAAAAAGAAATGTAATAACACTGAATAGAACAAATTCGGCAGAATCAATGTTTCGTTGACATGTTGCATGAAAAAATGTGTGGAAAGTGTCGCGCCGGTATGCACCGTCGCGTCATAATTAAATGACAAACGATGTATGAAGCGTTGATTGTCTAGCGTGACATGTTACGAAGATGTTCGGCTAACGACGTTATCCCGCAGTGAGCTGCATAAAATATCGTGAGAAACGAAGTAAACGTGCAACAGGAAGCAATTGACGAGCAAAAGCATAACACGTTGTGACTAAAGAGTCCGCGCGCGCGATGGCCTCCTTTCGCGCAAATATTCATACACTAACGCGCGAATGTAGAAAGCAGAAAAGAACCTACACACATACAATTACAATGTAAGCGGGGAAAGTCGCGTATCTTTTGTGCCGGCATTAGAATCGATGCGATACATTTGCGTCATGACGAAATAAAAATAGTTATGTAACGTCGTCATGGCTTAGCGCGACTCTTTTTTTCGCCCCGAAATTCACGCTCGTAATGAGTCATTAAGGCATCTCGCCACTTCGAAAGTCTTCGTTAAGTAATTCGCGGGTTATTGCCGTTGGCTAATTAATTCCATAAAATTATTTCATTGAAGAAATTGTATGAAAAGTGTAATTTAATTTGCAATTAGATTAAGATTAGAATAATGCTGTTATTTGATTACATGGAAGAAATAGGTAATCAAATTAATTATTGTATATTTGATACTTTTTATTGTTCATTATTTTTGTTTTATTTTTATATTAAAAACATTAAATTTAATGCAATTTATTTCTTTTTTTTTGTAGTAAAATTGATTTATTAGCATTCTAAGTACATCTTCTCGCAAAAAGTAGATATAATCAACAAATTGGACGTTATTTCTTTAATATGAAGAACACTTATTTGAAATTCATTATATACTTGTAAGAAACTTCCGTACATTTGTTCACTTATGCGTTCACTTTCAACTTACTATGTTTTTAATACGATGTTGCATTAATACAAAACACACGATGAAACAATGTTCACATCTATAAGTCGTGTATAATACTTGTTTACCGGAAATTTCACTGAATTTTTTATACAACAAAACTGCACATACATCGAAACAAAACTATATACCGTCAACTAACATGTCGTGTAAACATCACCGAACAATTTCATAAACAACAAACTTTCCTTGTTTACACATTAAAACATTATTAAAGATATTTTCACTTGCTAAATATTAATAATGCATTATTTTTGTCATGCTTTAATAACTTTTCAAAAAACAACAAGAAAAGAAATTTATGTTTGTAATGATGTTGCAATGAAACATCATCAAAATGTTAATTACCCAAACAAGGAATGAGATGTGATCAACAAAAAAGTTATATAATCAGTCAAATGCACAGCATTTGGTCGGAAATATGTGAAGTAGATGTGGAAAATTGATGCAAAACAATCAGAAAGACTTGGAAACAATTAAAATTCGTGATACGAAATTTGTCGAAAAAAAAAAGATATATTATTTGCGAAAGGGAGAGAGAAGATACGTGGGTGTAGTTAATACTAAAGCAAAGATATCGGCGTGTTGAAGAAGGAAGAAGCCAGCTGGCTAAGGTGCGAGAGCATAAAATACGACCAAGCAGCGAGCCATGTTATCGAGACACGCAATGCAACGTATTACCGAAGAACACGTGTGTGCTTTGGCGTACATACATACACATACACATATATGATTTTTTTACACGTATATATAAATATATATACACAAGGATTATACGTTTATGTACATTAACGCGCTCGCGAGCAACAAACAAAAACAAATTTGATACTTATCAGACAATTATATATATGAATGCAATTTTTATTTCGCTTTTCATATCAGAAGTACTTTATGTGCGATGCAGATTTTCTTCTTTTTTTTTATTCTTGTTTTTTTTTTTTTTTTTTTTTTTTTTTCCTC
>JABFPJ010007222.1:0-10151 GCA_022817425.1 Gryon sp. ZL-2020 | reverse complement strand
GTCCATCATTGTATACCAAGTATGGTCCAATATTGGCTCCAACATTGGGGCACATTTGGCCAAACATAAAGCCCAACTTAAACCAACCTTGGTTATAAGCAGGCCAAGCGTTACACCCCCATACGGGTCCAATTATGGGCCCCACATTGTACCCATATGGGGCCATTAGAAAGTTTCCATATAAAAATAATAATGAAAACCCAAGTTGGCCCAATGTTGCACCAATGTGGGTTTTCATTAACGCCGGCGTGCCCAGGCTCAGCCTATATTGGGCCCAGACAATTGTCTGAGCGCCCCCAGTTTCATTGCTACTAGGGAAGATACAGTAATTTGAAAAACCGTATTTTGAACATATACTGTCGACATTAGAGTTACCCGATATGCACCACCTGGAGGTTGTCGATCATGTTGTAAAATTAAGAAAAAATCGTTCTTTTTTATTGTTGCATTTCTTTTGTTAATAACGGCACAAAACAATCCTGATAATCAAAATTCAATTACACTGTGTTATAGAAAATTTATTCAATTTGAATTTGAAAAAAGAATTATTAAATACTGCGAAAATTTCTTTTTCTCAGTTACAACGATTTATGTGCAAAAAGGATTTTTTTTACTAAAATGGCCATATCTGCCTTAATATCCATCGTATCAAGCTCAATTTTTTTCATTTTGTTCAAAATTGAATGATCTTCGAATGCTAACAGCCAATATCAAGTTTTCGGTGCTAATTTTTTCCGTACAAGCGTTTAAAGTTTGCAACAATTAAAAAAAAGTGGTTTTAGTTTTTTTTTACTTTTCAAGTAAAAAAAAAGAATTAAACATTCGATTAACGTCATCTTAAAGGAGATATTTTTCCTTACAATTTGAAAAAAAATCGTCAAAATTGGATGTACATTGACGGAGATACAACCGTTTGAAAAAAGCTATTTTTTTACGTTTTTTAGGTGTTGCGTTTTTCCCCCAGCGTATTTTATTAAATAAAATTGTTCATTGCGTTTGAAAATAAATTTAAATTAAATTTATCAATAACAAAATGTACTATTATGGCAATTTCCCACGAGAAGACATTATTCGTGACGTAAAATAAGATTATATGAACGTTCATATTTATATCATTTAGTTTTTATTACAAATATCGAATTCGTGTATCTGTACTTTCAAAAAATCGGCTTGCAAGTCGAACACAGTTCGACGAATCGTTCGTCAATGGATGAATCAATGTAGGTGTAGTAGCGCATGCAAGAATCAAAAGAGCAGACGTTGGAAAAGAAAAGTACAACTCTCGACGTTAGCTGTGAAACGGTCACGGCGCGACCGGGATTGCTCTTGCGGAACGGTCCTGCGACCGGTCTTTCTGTTTCTCGGTCACTCTTTCGTAGAGTCTGATCGTTCAATCGTTCGCACTCTTAGTGGACATCAACATTTTTATTTGATAATATTGACACTATTTTATGCTGCCTTACGATGTGAATTTCATTGATTTTGACAATCATCCAATTTCATTGAAACGAATTATTGCAAAATTGCAATATCGAATTTATTGCAAAATTATTTATTATTTTAGAGTGTCACACTTAATGGATTAACGATATGTTTTATTTAAAATCTTTATGCTTATACTTCTGAAAATTGTTTTAAATTATCTTGTGGAATTTCCATTCCGTTTACTTATAAAATAATAAGATTTTACACCGATTGTAATTTTTATTCTGAATATAAAGTAACTATCAATATGAATTTGATATTTATCCCTATTTATTTTTCACGTATTATAAAAATTTTGTTTGAGTGCTGAATATAAAATATTAGTCACATTGAAAAGTATGTTTGCAGAAAAATTATTCAAAAGTATAGAAAAAATATTAATTGAAATAATATTTAATATTATATTTTGCATATTTGAAATATTATAATTTAATTCAAATTAAATTATAAGTAATTATAACAATTATTGTTATAGATAATTCTTATATTTTATTAATAAATATAAAATTGTCAATATCGACAATTTAAGGTAAGAGTCAGCAGCAGCAGAGCAAAAGTGATCATGTAAACAAGTGTATGATGAATGAGTAAGTGGAAGGAAAAGTAGTGAATTTGGCTAAAGAATCATCTTATGTGTAAGAAGCAAATAATATTCTTTTGTTTGTCAAAACGAAAGAAAATGTTCATCCACAATTGTAATCTTTCATCGTTACCGTTAGGAAACAAAAACTATAAATGTTGACCCATATTTTATGCTTACGTACTTTATCTTTACTTTTCTTAGAATTTAGACGATACAACCAAATGTTAAAGCAAAGACTAACTTTTATTACATATTTTATATTATGTATACATAAAAAACAATTTATCGTGACAGCAAAAAAAGTTCAAAATATCATCTTTTTGGCTTAAACAATAAAGCTATTTTACTATATTTACTATTATGTAAAAATATAAAATTTGAATAAATATTAATATTAAATAATATAAAATATTGTAATATTTGTTCTGCATTTCCAACAGCCTATACAATCTTAAAATCTTAATATGTATCTTACAATTTGTCCGAATGTCTGATTAGTCTCTCTATTTTAGATGTTATATGAAAATTAGTCATTTTGACGTATTTGCGAAACAATTAACTATTTACTATAATATACAATTTGTTTAATTCAAGTAAATTGTTTGAATGATTTATTAGTTAACAAAAATTTACGTTAACTTGTAAGCTTTTTGAAATTGTTTTCTTAAATTCTACACCTGCATGCAGAATATTTTAATTAAGTGCAGTCTGGGTCTGGCATACCAGTTTTCGATTTGAATCTGTCATAATTATGCAGCGAAATTAAGTTGTGACCCTAATATTTCACATTTGGGTTTGGGTAAGTCTTCGAACGTAAATTGAAATTGTAAAAATGTAATGAGAGAAAAAAAATAAAACTTATTTGGGAATTTTGAAGATTTGAATTCAATTGTCCGTTCAATTCGTCACCAAGATTACACTATGCGAAATATTAGTTTTACGACAGCAAAGAACTAACTGTATGGAGAACGTTTATGTTGCAAATTGGCATCGTGCGCGCGTGCACGGACGACCGTTTTGACAAACGGTACTCTTCTCCGTCTTCTGCGTCGCGTTCGAAACGCGTTCATACGAGTGCGTTTCAAAGGCCAATCGCAATGAAACGAAAGAATCTTAAAATTAGAAAACGCAGTAAGACTTTTGCACCGTAATAAATCTATTGAAATAAATTGTTATAAATGACATAAAGCCTTTACACTACGTAAAATAAATTAACAAAAATTGTTGTATTTCTTTGTATTTATGTTGTATACGCAATGCGTATACAACATAAGTCCTTGTACTTATGTTGTACTTATGTACAAGGACACATAAAAATTTTTGTTATGTTGTTTCTCTCAATGTAAAGTCGAAACTTGAAGTAGTTTAACAGTTGAAACGTCGCATTCTTATATTTTTATATATATTGATCTTAATTGTTATTTAATGTGGAAAGTTATTGTGATTGAATTGGATTGTTAATATAAGTATTTGACCTCATTCAGACCTAATGTTTTGTATCTTTTGAACATAGCAAACTTATTAAATACCAAATTAAAAATTTTTTTTATACAAAAAAGTGATCTATCTTTTACATACACTGAGCCAAAAATCATTTTTTTGTTAAAAATTGTAAAATTTAATCTTTAAATCGCTAAGTTTTGGGGTATACATGTAATAAATCTATGTTTCAACACTAAATTGTACTGTTTAATAGCAGGAAAATTTGTCATTTAGGTGCCGCCCAAGAACATTTTATAAACAGTAAAATGTTCTTTTATTGGCTCAGTGTATACATTTGTAAGTATATGAATATTTTTTTATTAATTATTTCTGTATAATAACAACTGTTAATAATTTTTTGTTTTTATTTTTCATTGAAATCGTCAATTTAAACTTTAATTAGTATATATTTAATTAGAATCTAATATTAATTTTTAGTGCAATTCACATATCTGTGTATGTTTTTTTCAATTCGAAAATAGAACACAATGCTTCATTTGATTCTACTTAAATCAGTTTGCTCCACATATCGCTTTATTCAAATAAAAATGTACTTCGTTCAGAATGAAGTCATAATTCTACTCTATTTTAATCAAATAATCAGAAGAACATACTTCAAAGAGTGTTTTCATGATCCAGAAAAAGGAAAAGTTAAAAAAACGTGAGTAGTGTCTTAAATTAAGTCGTGCGAATTTTTTGGAATCCCGAGTGCGCACGTGACCGAATCAATCTTGTCCGTTTAACCTCGATCTCGCGATCCATTTTGCAGCTAAATGAAGACTCGTTCCTTTTCATTAAGATTCTTAACATTTGCATATATTTTACGTTCATTTGTCAAATCAACGTCGCTGCTACGTTTTCGTCAGAAGTATTGATTGATGATTTAATCATTCATTATTTATTTTGAAACGAAATCAAATATTGAAATTTACATGGGTCGCAAAGTATGAATAATAAAAAGCCTACATTGTTAGAAATATTCAGATTGCTGTAAAAGGTTTTTCCGATTGCTGTAAACTTTATTTGAAGTTATTCTGTTTGTGTCAATGCAAATATTGTTTTGATGTATACAGCGAATGCGCGCCGATCGTTCTTAAAATTTTATTTTGTAGACAGGATTTACGTATTATAACGGAAGAATTAAGATTTGATTCATTAGTAAAGGAGACATAAAAAAGTAATTAAAAAAATGGAATCTCTCGCACAAACTTCAAAGGATTGGAAATTTAATTCCCCAAAATGTATAAATGGCATGTAATGTTTATACATTTTCTAAAATATATTTGTAAAAATATATGTAAAGTGTATTGAATATATATTTTGCATACATAAAACGACAAGCAATTGTATTTTGGGATATCTCAAATATATTTTGAGATATATACTTTCGTCCATGTGGGTAACAACGGCATTTTTTTTTTTTTTTTTTTTTTTTTTTTTTTTATTAAAAATAAGTTATTTTTGCACTTTTGACAATTGAAATTGACTGGAATAAGTAACATAATTTGAAACATTGCAAATATATTTGTTCACCAATAAATTTTAAATGAAACAGATTTTCGTTGTATTTCTATGCATATTTATTTTGGAAAATATTTGAAACCAGTTTTCGATTGTTACTATTTTACTTAATTTTACTTAGTATTTCTATTTTACTTAATGTATCATTCCTTAGTGAGTATTGATTCTAAAAACACGATAGTTTTTTAAAGACAAAGTCCAAAACATTTTGAAAATGTTATATTATCACACGATCGAAAATATATTTTAAAAATATATGTAACAAATATTTTTCTGAAAAAAAAAATATTCTGAAAGAAATTATATATATGGCATATATTTTTTATATATTTTCTAAAATATATTTGTAAAAATATATAAAAAATATATAAAATATACGTAAAACGGCAAGAAATTAAATATTTGAAATTTTTTTGAGAAATATATTTTCATCCCTATGAGATCTTATAATAAATGTAAAATGAAATCTTCGAAAAAAAAAAGGATTTATGAATTCATTCGTTCAACTAAGTTATAATATAAAACGATATGAAAATCGCAAAACTCCTGTTTTTCAAACATCCAAAACTGAAATATATCTATTTATTTTACTTAAAATACAAAAAATCGTTACAAGTATTAATTTTATAATTAAATATTGGAAATCGTCGAAAAAAATTATCTAAGTTGTTTTAGAAAACTAACTACAACCTAATTTGTATTTTCTATATACCTCAATCTAAGGTTTTGTGTTTAGAGTAAAACAAAAGATCGTAATGAGAGTTGCGCATTTGGTCACTTTTTTAGTTGTGCACTTGGTAATGCGATCGTTTTTGGTATGAAAAAGAGGTTTTAATAAAATATAATATTAATTTATTTTTTGAACATTCTTAAAGTCAATAATTAGTCAATATAATGCGTTTTGTTAAATACAGTTTAAAATTATTTTAAAGTGCAATTGCTTTCGTTGTGTAATTATTTTACTGAAATGATATATAAAACCTAATTACATTCATTTTTCTTTTGAAAATCGAACATTATTGCTTATTATAATTTTGGGAATAAAGATTCTTATCGATATTAAGATCCTAAAAGAATTTAAATAATTCTTTTTTACTATACTAATGATATATATTAATCGACAAATAGAAATACATTTAAAAAAAACATTTCTAAAAAATTTGCCCGTATTGTTATTATTAAAATATATTGTAAATGTGGACAATAATATTCAGAGAGATATGATGCCATCCAGATCATTAATACTTTTCACAAAACTGCCAGTGGACGAAAATTCTCAATCGACGGTGCACAAAGAGAAATGTCTATTAGGCAACAATAAAAGTGACCGCTGGTTATGGACGATGTTAAATAATTTCGCAATAACGAAAGATATTGAATATACTAGAAATACTATTTTAACAATAAAAATGTCCACCTGGTTCGCTATTCAGTTTCTATTAACATATATTTCTTCTCATAAACCTAGAAATATTTCTTGTAAATGTAATTTGTATATGATTTCCAAAAAATCTTTGTATTGAACTTGAATATAATTTATTTTCACATATCTCAACAATTTTTCATAATAAGTCATACAATGCATTTTTTAAAATTACATCACAAGGTTACTTTTTTATTTGCATTCCTATAATTAACTTGAAGAATTTTGTTTAAAAAATATTGAAAAAATGTAATCTAATCTAATCTGGAAAAATAATAAAGATAATTAAAATTGATTTATTTGATTCTTTAATTAAATCATTATTGTTCATCAGTTTTTGAATACTTCTTATTGCATATTTATTGGTGTAACATAATTCATTAATAAACAATGCTTCTCAAGTATTCAATAAATAATTATTGTAATTGTGAAAATGTATGAAAAGATCAATAAATGTAGGACATCAATCGTAACACACGAATGAGTAATAGATATTATCCTTTTTAATAAAAGAAGACAAATAAAATATTGACATAGAAACGGTCACACGATTTTGTATTTAGAGCATTTCCTTACTGGAGCATGGATCCACTTTACTATTTTTGAATGATCAAAGCTTTGTCGAATCTTTTAGTTTTTGAAAAAAAGACAAAGAAAAAAAATTGTTTCGCTTGGCAAAATCAGTCTGTCAGAAACAAAAGCACGTTGCTGCAGTTTGACCGCATTAGCTATGAATTTAACATGCCTTGTTTTGGTATTTTTGTTTTATAACAATTGAAAAATTTACTTTGTGCTACGAACTAAAACAAACGTCAACATTTATTTGCACATAGATAGGGTTTTCTCGGCTTGGAGAAAAATATTGTTTATACATAATAACATTTACAGTTACCTTTACTGAATACTCCTTAAAATAATCAAATAATAATTATGCTACAATTTATTTTATTGAATAGCAAAATGTAATTTTATTAATATCTATAGCCCAGTTAGTTTAGCGTAAATTTTAATGATTATGAATGAATGAATGTCATTTAGAGTTAATAATTATTTTAATATATAATGGATTGTTTATATATATTTATATACGGATTGATATAATGTAACAAATTATTCAATGCCTTTCCAAATAAGGAAAAAATCATTTAAAATAATTTTTTTAATAATGCATGAAATGCAAAGCATTGTGATGACAATCACGTCTGTTACTATTGTTCGTCGATTCACACAAAACTATACCAAACAAATTGAAGTGAGACAAGAAATTTCCGAAGACTCCGACATCCTTTCATCTCTCGTAGAACTGTTGAGAGAAAGAAGCCGTTTTCAAAACATTTTCACCGTCCTTAATTTGCCCGACCAACAATTATTTTCATCTGACCGTAATTCAAGCGAATGAGTCTGACAAGGACAAGGAAAAAGAAGACAGAGGAATGCATAAAAAAATAATCCTTACGTTGACTTTCCGGTCCGCCGACCTTATCTCAAGAGTATCCTTGCATTCGGGCACTTTGGAGAACCAAAATAAAAAAAAAAAAAAAAAAAAACAGAAACTATACCAAACCAATCACAACTCGATCTCCAATGGTTGCCGCAAAACACAGAAACTTAATTTAATAATCACGAAATAAACACTGTTAGAACAAAATAAAAACAGTCGCGATAGTGGCATTGTGTCAAGTTACAGACGCCCACATTGCAAACACTAGTGAGCACTGTCGACAAAAAGGTTGAAATTTTTCACAATAAAAGTGAGAAAAATTTAATGACCTATTATTTGACAATTTCTTGTTATTTAAACATTGCTACGTACACACTGTATTTTTTCCGATTATACGCGATGTAATGGGGAATAGATGCGCAGCTCTGGCGAACGCAAGAGCGCGCGAACAGCGACTGGTCGGTGTTCGGAAACGGTAACAGAACGTAGCCACGACACCGCCTATACCGAGCAGCGCACTGAAAGTCTGGTTTCTCTCCCACTTCGGATCGAGCTCGGATATCGAGGGTACATAAGTACGCGTGTAGTAAAGAAAGGTTGCCGCAACGGCGCTCTCTCTTTATCTTTCTCTCTTGCACTTTTTATGTCCATCTCTATCGCGGTCTATCTTTTTTCCTTTACTGTCGTTGTAACTTACTCTAACACACGCTCTTTTCATGTGCATTCGTGCGATACACACCAGCGTGCACGTGGCTAGGGCCGTATTACTCGAGGGTAGCACCCTTTTTATATGTGCGGCCTGCGTTTGTAAAACAGTAACCATGACTGGAAAATGAGACGAATAATTGGTCGAGGTGTGATTTAGGCTTTTCGCAACGCAGGTTGTGACTGATTGGATTTGTGACCTAAGTGTGGAGTTTTAAGTATGGGGTTTAATGTAATAATAATAAAATATTGTGATTTTGTGTGTGCACATTGTCATTTGTTTTTCATGTAACAGGATGGACTGTAATAATAATAATTAAAATTGTGATAAAAGTTTTCTAGATTGGTGAAACCCAAGTTCACTTACCTACGTAGAATATTCCGACGTTCATAGTGGGTCCAACGTTGTTACAACATTGTGTATCCGACAATTGGTAAACGACATCTTATTAACGTCGAAATTATTAAAAAACCAACGTTATTATGTTGTTGTCACACAATATAAGACATCAACGTTGATACGACACCAAAACAACGTGCGGATACTATCACAGAATTCTGCCTATTTTTCCAATGTTTTTCCGACGTTGGTTATATATGTTGATTTGACATTGTTACACAATATTGTAATCCGAAGTTGATACAAGCTTAAAACAACATCAAAATTTTGTGGTTGACAACAACGTAGTTTTCCAACGTTATTCTGATGTTGGTTATATACATTGATTCGGTGTTGTTAAACGAAATTTTAATCCGACTTTGATACAACTTTAACACAATATCGATAATTATGCTTATAATCAAGGTAGTTTCCAAATGTCGTTTCGACGTTATTGTTTGTACGTTGTAATAACGTCATCATACAATGTCAGATACCAGAGTAGTTGTGATTATGGAAAAACCTTGAGACATTATCATAGTCATTTCTAAGGCCTTCCATCGGTTTTTCGACTTTCATTACTAACGTTGTATCGACCTTGTTATACAACAACGTAGGTATGACCTTAAAATGACATCTTCATGACCTAAGGAATTGCTATGACAATTTACCAACGTTATTCTGACATAGTAGTAAGGGTGATATTTGACGTTGTATGATGACTTCGTTACAACGTCGAAAAAACGGGTCTCCTAGTATTTTCACGACATTTGTTTCCGACACTGTGATAATTGATTGTTTATAAATATTATAAATAAGTAACAAATTAAAATAAATATTTATTACGTACCATTTATTATTAATGATCGTTTTTCTAAGCATTAGAAGTAGACCGCTGTATGATGAAGTCGGAAAACAACATCGAGACTACCTTTGAAATATATCAAAGTTATATGAGCTATTAAAACAATAACTGTATATATCAAGGACTGGTATAGGTGATAAGGCTGCCGACTGTCACCTCGGAGGCGCTGGTTCAAATCTCGGAGAAAAGCATTTTATAACTTTATCACTAAACTCAATTTTCATATGATTAAGTATAATTAGAAAATGTACATAATGTCAGAAAACA
>JABFPJ010007221.1:0-10152 GCA_022817425.1 Gryon sp. ZL-2020 | reverse complement strand
CGCGCGCATCCGCGTACCGATAAATAAGCACAACCCTTAATAATAAATGTGCTGAGCGTTGCAGTTTGTGCGTCCCCGAGTTGGCACAATATTTCAGTGACTGCGGTGAAAAATGTGCCTGCCAGAGACGTGAATGCGGTTACTGATGTACGTATGTAAATTGTAACGAAATTTTGTAGTTGCAACAAGGATAATTTAAGCGTTTGTTTGAATATACTCTTGATTGCAATTTATTTGACATTATAATTCAGACAAGTTTATTTATCACTTTTCATTTAAACACAATAACTATAATTTTCTAGTAATAATATTTTGCACATATGCACATTTATTTGAATAATCACAAGATATTTTATAATACAAAATTGTTGTAAATAAACATTTTTATGAAAACTTGAAAAAATCGTTATGATTTATGTTATAAATACTGTACAAATAGAGTATATATGAAGTTAGAATTTATTTTTATACTTTGATTTGACATAAAATAAAAAATAATTTGCTATTAATGAAATAATGTTCGGAAGAGCACGCACGATTATATACATTCGAGCGAGAAAATTATTTCTTCCGTTTAAAGATATACGATAGTCTCAAATATATCTTCACATGACACCGACTTTGCCTTTAATCGTGAGCTTGGATTTGCGCGCGTGCATGATATGTATCGTGCACACATGTACAGACGTATGCAAATGTTTTGTAAATTGAGATGGAAGAGTCAACGGTTGTTGATCTTTTGTTCAACAATGTGGTTTTCTGATTTTATGTTTAGTTTCAGTATCAATTCCAAGGAAGTCGTTTACTTTCTCAGTTATTTGCTTTTTACTTCAACGATACTTTAAAATAGATTAACTTTTGTACAAAAGTTAACATATCCATGGTAAAATTAATCTCGTAGAAAGTTTATTTCATTCATTTACTATTTAGTTATTTTACTTATTTACTTTCCTACTGTTTTGTTTATATGCACTTTTTAAATTGCTTTCTTTTCTATTGATATGTTATGTTTATTTACTTTGCTTTGTTTACTTTTCTATTCATCTGTTTTTACTTACACTTTGACTTCTCTGTCTATATTTATTTACTTTCTATTTATTTGTATTATTTTCAAAACAAATACAATAAGGCAATGAAAGAATCAAAATATTTTTCTCGCAAAATTATTACATAATTTCAACATTGAAGTGTCGGAGAGTAACTTGGTAATGTCAAACGTAAATACAATAATTGCAACAATAATTATTTAAGTACATCTTGAACAAGCGTGCGTAATATTGTCGAAAAAGTTTGTTAATGTTTTGACAAAACTTTTAATAAAAAAAAGCGTCATTTCGAATGTTTACATAATTTATCCACAAATCATCATAATTAAAACAAAAATTTTTTGTTGCTGTTCAGTTTTTAATTAACAGTAAATATTTTGTTTTATTTAAAGCAATTTGCCGTTTTTAGCCGTGTACGTGACTAATAAAAAATAATAATACATAATTATAAGGAATCATATAATTTGTTGTATTTTTTTCTCGCTCGTCGTAAAATTCCTTCTTTCTATATTATATACACACTGTGATCTTCGCCAAAAATCTCCGAAAATTAATTTCACGTAATTTCTTGTGATAAAAAAATTGCACAAAAATTAAAAAAAAAAGCAAGTTGGAGTAAAATTTCAGATAATTATTATAAAAAGCGAAAAAAGCAAATTTGAAATTCCTTTGAAAAAAATAAATAATTAAAAAAAATCTTCATTACGACGAACCGGTGACAAATCCGAATACGTATATAAGAACGCGAAATCACGACATTAAATCGGAAAACATCCTGTTAGATAATCTTTTCAATAAATATATCGCAAGGGATAGTGGCTATATTGTACCAATTTTTCTACGTTACACGCGCAGCAGCAATTTTTCTACCATTGTTCGATATATCTTTGCTTTTGATCAATAACCATTACTCTTATGCAGCAATGTATTGCTGCGAAAGAAAACTCAATACCTATTAACCATTTTTATTTTTCATTTCCTTACAATTAATACACTAATAAAACTTTGATTTAATTGGATTAAAACTTTACACAAATTATTTGAGTAATTATTTACAAAACTAAGAAACTAACAAAAGTAACAATTAAATACACTAATATAATTTAAACTAAGGCTTCATAAAATTTGTTTAAATTCAAAAACATTAATAATTTCTATTTTTAGACAATCTACTAACAAAAACTTTTTTAAATCCATTTCTAAAATAAAAAAAAAGTTTAATTTAAATGTAAATTTTTGATTAAAGTTGGTGATAATGAAAAAAAGTTATCATAATGACTACTGGTTATTCGGAAGTTTAATGACGTCCAAAAAATGCATCGA
The DNA here is from genome assembly GCA_022817425.1 of Gryon sp. ZL-2020. Lineage (NCBI taxonomy): Eukaryota > Metazoa > Arthropoda > Insecta > Hymenoptera > Scelionidae > Gryon > Gryon sp. ZL-2020. Next base: position 7,783 of record JABFPJ010007221.1, on the reverse strand, counting down.
AATAACGTTTAAGAGACAAGTGACGTCACATATAATTAAATGTATTTTTGCAATTCAGAAGATGAATATGTTGCGACGGGTTTGTTGTCTCGTTGAAGAGCGGCCGGGCGTTATCAAGATTTCTGGAAGAAAGCGAAGCTCCGAAAACTTGGTTGCAGCATGCAATCCGCCGCAGTTAACAAGAAAATGACGATCGTTGCGTTCCAAAGCAGCGAAAGTCGTTCACCAAACTGGTTTCAAGTACGGCGAACGCATCTCCCACGGCAAATGCTTTGGCATTTCTTTGCGGGCCTTAAAAAACCAATCGCAATTATGCGAGGGCAATCTTTTGAAACGCCGAAACTCTTTACTGATTACGTCAACATGAATTTGCGTTTAACCACAGACATAATCTCCCAAATTTTGTAAGACCAAATTCTGAGATTTTTTCAAAGGTATTGTTTTTCTTCTTTATTTTATTTATTTTTTTTTAAATTTAAGTTCTTTTGAAATTTCTTGCTCTTTTAGTAAAAAGGAATATGAATTTTATTTAATTTCTTGAAATTTTAATTCGAAATAATTTAAATGTTTTCGATTTCGCGCTCTTTTAATTGGCGGGAATTTGAATCTTATTTAATTTCCCGCAGTTGCAGTTGGTGGGAAATTTAAATGTACCTTCTTCAAAACGCTATTTTTAATTTACCTTTGACTTTTTGACTTTGTTTATGAACGTTAACATACCATTATTTATAAATTAATTGAAAATGTACACAGAATTATAAATTAAATGTTTATCGAACATCTTATTCTTTGAATAGATTAATTACGATAATAAATATCCGAACGAATAAATAATTTGTCGTACAAACGAGCAATCTATTCATTGAACATAACGCAGTTTGCAGTTACTGTTGTTTCAACGAAACGTGCGTTGAAGCGTACGTATCTCTGTGCAACGCACATTTCGCGAATTCGCCCATCTGTACGCGGATTGTGGCGCGACGACTAAATCGGCGATACACACGTATTCTGGCATAAGCGCGCGACTGCATGATTTATGTGCCACAACGAACGTACTCTTCCTGAAGCGACCTCGGGGCTCGGCGAAAAATCACCGCATCGCAAGGTGGCCTCTCGAGAAAAAAGCTTTGTGCATTATGACTTTAAATACAGTCCCATTCAGAAAATCTTTTGAACATTTTACAACAGAAAATTTTATTTCAGTTACAAATCAAAAATCAATCTTTTTCATAAAATAAAAACCTTTTTTAGCTTCAAGTAAAATATATCTAATAAAAGATAAATAAATGTTTAAATTCTTTTAGTAAATTTAAGGATATTATTAGATAAAAAATAGTACAAATATTGTATAAGATTATATATTGTTGTCGTTAACTAAATTTATTGTGTCTTCATTATGTCATATTTATTAATACTTCTACATATTTTATGAACATTTATAATAAGTAAAACAAGTCAATTACTAATATCTAAAATAAAAATTAAAAGAAATAAAATACTGTTAAATCGCCACTCTTTTAAAATATCTATATTATATTTTCTTTTTCAAAACAGCAAGTCAACATTTTAAATTATATATCAAATTTAAGTAAAAAAAACGACGAGAAAAATTTTTTTAATACTAATGTTAAAGTTACAACTAAAGTAAAGCTGTATTTTTAAACACAGATTTTAAACTTTTTTTGGACATAGTATTTTAGTGCAAATAAAAAATTGTAATGAATATAGACACAAAAAATTATTCTCTCAAAAATTACTATACTAAATAGTTAAGTGAGGATAAAATTTATTTTGTATAATGTTTACAATATAAGTTGAGAACAAATTATTAGAATTATTTGAATTTTTACTATACAGGTTTTGTTTCTTTTTTATTTTGCGACAATTATAGCAGAAAGATTTTATCCTTAGTTTAGTATTTAGTATAATACTTTTTTAGGCAATAATATTCTTAATGTAAAGTTCTTAAAATAATGTACATTTTTTAAATACTGTTAACCAATCAAACATCAATACATACTTACAACATAGAAGCGAAATTTGTACAAGAATTTTATGCAACAAAGATTAAAACTCTGTGACCATTTCTAAATTATTTGTAGTTTTATATAGACCTATGAAAGCGATCATTAAAAAGTCATATACATAATATTTGATGCCTTATAAAATATTTCTCATTGGAAGTTTATTTTGAACGCTGATCATTTCATAAACAACCAAATAATGTGTTTAACTCTTTAGGGTACTGACTATGTACATTCTTTCGGGGCAGACTGTACCTTATGTGTGCTCGGCAAGCGAGTATTGCGCGATGCGCTTACGCTCATAAAAGCTCGCACCGTACACGATTTCATTTTGTCTGCAATGGCCGTTAAAAAAGATATAAAAGGAACAGTTCTTAATGCGAGTATACGGCTTTGCTTCGAAAAGGCGATAAATTATTGACCAGGCATTCTCGTTTGATTCTTGTATATTGTCGAATGCTTCTTTTTATCCTCCTTTTCTTCTATGCTTGTGTGTCTCTTCTTTTTTTCTTCTTTTCGTTCTTTCATTCTTTCGTTAAATCATTTGACGGTGCATTTTTATCGTAAGCAAAAATTCTACGAAAAGCACTTATCGTTGTGTTCGAAAGATAAAACTTAACTCGCCATATGCTTTTCATTCGGTTGTTTCGCTTTTAAGACTGAGTATTCCCCACATATGGGTATTGATTAAAGGGTTGAACGGATGAATAATAAACTTTTAGACGAATCATTTTATTTTGTTTTGCGAAACTGAACGAAATATAAAGTCAAGTAACTTTTTCCCCTTACTTTTGCTGATGAAAAATTAATAACTATTGCAAGAATGTCGGTAATGTAGTTTTTAATAGTAGTTCGTAAAATATTTAAAGAAAAAGAAAAATGCTACAAATCTATGTAAGATTTTCATCTTCATCAAGTTCCGTTAAAAATGTTAAACATCAGAGTGAGAATTCTAACATTACTCGATAATGTATCATTCGTAAAACGATATAAAGCAGCGGCACAAAATTGTAAGAGACATGTTATTTAATTGTAATAATAAGCATTACATATTGCGGGAAAAACTTTCCATACGAGAAGAGGAACAAGCGCCAGGATTGCAATAAAGTTAGCGCACTGCTATTCGAACACGCGGAATTCGTGAAAATTGCTATGAATTACCGTAATCGTAATGACGTTTATGATATTATTACGAGAGCATTTTCTGCTTTCCAAGTCGCACAAAAGTCGGTTCGATGTTTCATCGACACGAAACGAATTCTTCGAAATCTATTATAAATTGATACAATTTTTGTTATTATAAATTTACAATTATTTGATTAAAACATTTTTCTTACAAATTACAAGGAATGTTCATTTATTACACTCTTAAAATATAATTTATCAAACTTGATTTATGGATCTCGAATTTTTGTATTCATTAAGTCAAGAGTTAATTGGATAATTGCTTTGTTTTATATTGTTCTTGTAATTAATTTTTATAATCAGCAATCACTTTTGCCCTCGTTTGGCCTCTTAAGGTGCACCGTTATTCTTCCATATTAGTCTCTAAGTTAATGATTCCAGTTTCTTCATTTAGCTACGATTAAGTTGAAACTTTTTTATACTCGCAAATAAACTTCAGTTAAAGCAACAAAATATATTTCAAAACATCAAAATAAACTATAATATCTAAAAATATTTCTGAACTGTTCCTTTTTCTTCTTCCATTCAAAAATCAATATTAATTTTGCAATTTGAACATAACCTAAAAAAGAGGTTAGAAAAGATATAAATCAATGTTTGTTTGTATAATAAACTTGTTTTTCGAAAATGGTAAATAAAATGTCGTTTAAATTGGTTAAAGAACCCTTAATACAGATATTTTTAACACAATTACCTATTATGACCGAAAATCATTTAGATGCCATCAAACGCTATTTACACTGGGAATTTTTGCGCTGCAAAGTTGTTGACTTATATACAACGTCATTACTTAACTTATGCAACGCATTAATTTTAGCATTCAGATTTTAGAATGGATAGTAGACCATTTTACATTGTTATTGATAAAATCGTACATTCTCATACTCTAATTTTCAACTTCAGGTATCTAAATTTCAGACTGTCATTATTATTCGTTGCAATTATTTTTTCATTTTTTTTACATTTTTTTAAGTCCATTTTGTTAATTTTATTTCTAAGTGCATTAATAATCATGTAAAATATAATGTAATATTTTGTATCGTATTTATTTATTATTTAAACAACCAAATCTTTGGTGAAAATTCAATTTGAATTGTAATAAACTCGTCTGAGATACTTATCTCAGTAAAATTATTATGTCTCACCCATATTCGGGCGTAATAAGTTGGCTTACAAACTTTAAATGAGATCTAATTGATAAATACCGAGCGTAAGTTTTATTGTACGAAATGTCAAAGTAACTGTAAAGTCAATATTTTTGTAGATAATTATGAAATTTTAATGCCTTGTATTACAAAATGCAATAATTATTAAATAAGAACGATTAAATTTTAAGACAATACAATTTATAAATGCTTCTCTTAGCGATTTAATAAATTAATCACTGGAACTGGTGTTGAAATAAACATTAATAAATGTTGTTTTATAAACATATTTCTGACATATTACGTTTAAGTTTTTGTACGAAATAAGATACAATGAATAATAAACATTCACATTAAATAATATAAAATAAATCTTTCAAATAATTACATAATTTTGTGTATTTAATTCTTATATTCTACAAAATTACACTAGATTAAAAGCCTTCATTGCTAAAGCAAATGTCAAAAAACCAGTACAAATGATTTGTTATGCATTTGGAATTGTATTTCTTGAATTGAATTGATTTATCAGTAAACTCTAATCAAACTGCAATTTATTCATATGAAAAAATAGAGGAATTGGCTTAGATAGATTTGTGTGTTGCGAAGTGGGTCAATTGGACCGATGTATTGGTATGTGCAATTACCCCGGCACGTTTCCGACTTTCCTCAAACGCAGGATGCAACCACAAAGATCTCCAAAGGGCAAACCGCTTCCGCTTTTTCTCACTAATGCAAATTTCTATTTTCATGCATACGAAGTCTGATTTCCTGCCTCTTTCATCTGCGATGTAATATTTATTACTGTTATCGTCACCAGAGATAAACTTTTTAGAACGGAACGTTTAGTGCAAGGATCTCATTTCATTAAAAAAAAAAAAAGATTCATTCAAAAGCAAAAGAAAATTTAAATAATTTATTTTGTTTTACTTTACTTTTTGTAATTTTTGCAAAATTACATTTTATGAGGCAAAATTAACCATAAGAAAACAGAAAGAATAGTAGAAACAGACATTAAAGTTAAATATGGTAAATACAAAAGTACGGGTTGTCAAAAGCAGCAAAAAAAACGTTAAATATACAGTTTTAATTTGCGAGAAGAAACATAATGCCTAATATTGCTAGCATTTAATAGGTGTGATTTAATTGAAAAGCTGCACAAAAGTTGATGATGTTTAAACATTAATGCGTAGTGCACATGTTGTATAATTGCCAGTTACGTTAATATGTGTTAAATGGACCATATGTCTGACTACTCTAAGCAGAAAATTATATCTGCAACATTTAATACACAGTTAAGCGCATTCTCTTATTAATGTAATTATGCATATATTGACTGCACATGATGCGTCTTCTTAAACACAATTAATCTTATTTTCATACAAAACTAAAAGATATCATAAATCAACCGCTTGTATTTTTCATTTGTTTATTTCTTATACGGAAAAATGGATAGTCGAAACAACTGTCATTTTTTACTTTATTTTTCATTGAATTTTATCAACAAAAATAAAAAATGTATATTTTAATATTTTTAATCTACGGATTTAATAAATAACATTTTACACTATCATATTTTGTTATGTTGTAATTGAAAATAATGTATGAGCTATAATAATTTAGCTTAACCCAATTTCAATAGATATTGAGAATGACTTGTTGAAAATCATATAATAAGTTGTTAAACGTGACGCGATATTATAATCTAATGTTTATTTCAACTAGATTTTGCTATGTCACTTTAAATATCTCACTAATGATAAAAATCGTTAATATGTATACACACATAAATAAAACAATACATCTAACGGGTAATTATTGATTGGTAAAAGAATTTGCTCCGCAATATAGGTCAGATAAAAAACGGAAGTTTGAATGCACTGAAATACGGATCTGAAGCGGTTCTACTGTCGTAAGTCTGCAGATTTGTTATCTCGGCAAATGGTTAACTGTATATTATGTAATAATGGGGAATTTGTTTGTAACGTTCAGACAACATACAGGTCTTTAATTTGTAGAAGAAAAAAAATCTTATTTAAGACTGAAAATAAATTGTATTCAAAAAATTGTATTATTTATTATTAAGTAAACTTAAAAAAATCTTTTTAGAAAACCGGTTTCATTTTCTTTCGCAGATTTTACGATGCGAAGATAAAAAAGTTGCTAAATCGCGACTAAATGCAGACAATAGTTGCGAATGCAGTGTTTTTCACACTTTATCCCTGACAGAAGTGACAGAACGAGACTGATTTGTTCCCATACTTTCAAGTGTGGAATTTACTCTAATTTTTTGGTGCAAATGTTTATAATGAGAAAGATGAGAAATCTTCGTATTTAAATTTATTAATAATGATTTCTTATAACCGATTTCTTTTATGATAATTTCATTTGGAAAAAGTTTGCATTCGTTCCATATTTAATTAGAATAAATTGTATTGTTTTGAATGTATTATTAACTAATTTATTTAGCGTCACAAATAATTTTTTTTATCTTTCGTTTTCTTAATTCCGATTTCCCGAATACTTTTCTACAAGATCTCTTTAGACTGAATTTGTTTCAAGTCTTTGGAATTGGGACTTTTTGCATATTTTTATTTTATAAAATGCAGTTTTAAAAATTATAAAAATTATGAATTTAAATTTAAATTTAATTATACATTCAAACATTTGAAAACATAATTTTTGCCATACTGACAAAATGGATCTATTTCTCTGCAGTGTATGAAATAAGAAACTTTGGAAACTAATAAACATTTAATTTCTACCTTCGTTTTCTATTTAAACTGAATTTGAATTGAAAACTGATTGAATACAACAATGATATTGAGTGAATAAAAGAAGTTGTCGCTGAAAGATATAGATATTATTTAGCGAACTGTAAATCGTGGCATGCCCTTGGGTGCCACATCCTACTAGTCTGCGAAAGACCTCGGTTTCTCGTTACTTTGCATAGTCCGCGTGCCGATCTAGCCATTGCGCGAGACAACGCTAACGAAGACATTTTCGTAACGATACGCCGAGAAATCCGACCGCGTCATTGCACGTAGGCCGTGTGTGCGCACATCGACAATCTTGCCATATCCGCAAGGAGAAGTCATTCTTTCATACGGCCGTTTTCTTTCAAAAAAGGCCTGCCTCGATTCATGCAGTCATTTCTACAATGCGTAATTCAACATCTTCGCGCGACTTTTTCGACGAATTTATTTTCGCCTTTTTATCAGTCAGAAATGTTAATAAATACAAATAAGAATTTCAGCGAAAGTGATTATCGATCAATATTTTTTATTTCACACATTTCGATTTTAAGGCGATGTCAAAGTTATGATTACCGACATTACAGATTTCTTAAATTAAAATTTAATAAACAATTGGAATTGAATTTGAAGACCAGAGCGACATTTTTGCACTTTTTTTGCACATTTTGATTAA
>JABFPJ010007220.1:0-10153 GCA_022817425.1 Gryon sp. ZL-2020 | reverse complement strand
CAAATCTGAAATTTAATTTGAAAACTTAAATTTAAATTCAAATCTCAAATGTAAATACAAAACTCAAATTCAAATTCAATCTCAAATTCAAAATCAAATCTCAAATTCAAAATTAAATATGAAATTGAAATTCACATATGAAATTCAAATTCAAATATGAAAATCAAATTTAAAATTAAAATGAAATCAAAACTGAAATTCAAATTCAGATTGAAATTCAGATTCAAATTGAGAGTCAGATACAAATCCAAATCTAAATCTAAATCCAGATCTAAATCAAATCAAAATCCCAATATGGATATGTCATCAGGATCTCAGTCCAAGAATTAAAATCTCAATATTGAAATCAATATTAAGAATTGAATTTCAGTATGCAAAATTTAAGTCTGAAATCTGAAATTGAAATTCGAAATCCGTATGATTGATAATGATCAAATTATAATATTTAAATGCCTATGTCTGTATAAGATAGTAAAAGCTTTTTAAAAAAAATAACATGGCTGTGCTAGCTTGTCAGCAAGCTGGCAAGCAACGTTTACTTATATTAACTAATAAAAAAATAATTATCCTATATGGTAATAAATTGACAATAAATGTTGTGCTATTAATTACTTATTTTTTTAAATTTATTACCGATGTGTGTTAGCTTGGATCCAAGCTAGCACAGCCACGTGTTATTTTTAAAAATTGAACGGTAATAAATATTTAATTGTGGTAATAAATTAGCATTTAATGTTGTGCTATTGATTACCACCTTATTTTTTGATTGGGCTGTATTGGTTGTGCCAACTTAATATGTCTTATTAAATGAGTGAGCAATGGCAGTGAATGCAGCTATGAATGTATGGGGTAGAGAAGAAAGAGGTAGACGATAGACAATAGACAACAGCAGTGGTACAATATCCATGAAAAGATGGATAAACAAATACTCCACTTTAGGTGATTCAATACATGGCGATGCTTCAAGAACTTTAAAAGTTCTTATCGATTTGTGGATGTAGACACAGATACCACCACCTCCACAATAATTTCTGTCATGTCTAATTGTTTCGTAATTTATCAATTCAACTTTTTTATCCGGTATTTCTTCACATAGCTACGTCTCAGTAACTGTTATCAGATGAAAAAAGTTTTTGCATACAAATGAAATGAAGTCCTGCAAGTGTGCGATTTTGTTAAGTGACTGTGTATTAATATGATAGATTAAGAGTCCCAGTTCAGTAGAGGTGAAGGCATTTTCAATTGTGCTAGAAGTACCGGAAGAATGTGGTTGCTATGAATCTGTCGGACCATTAGAATTGTTGTCATCATTCATTTGAATGCACTGACCAAGGTTAGACTCACTTCTATCACTTCGAAGAGATATAACAGATACATTGGGTATACCAGCTTGAAACAACAAACGGTGGGACTGAGACAAGTTAGAGGTATCAGTTGACATCAATGATGAATCATCAATGTGCACGTCAACAGAAGACGGCAGATCAGGATCTGCTTGAGACAGGGAAGAACGTGATTCCTGGTGGAGATTTACGGCGGCAGCATTCGCAGCACTATCAGGAAAATCTTGAGGAAATTTCCTTATCGTCGCTTGTGAGTTTTTTTTTGAGGAACACTTGCTCAGTCCTTATCCAGCAAAACTCAAAGCCAGAAGCTCTGGCGTAATCTTTAGCAGATGAAAGACATCTACGTTCAACAGCAGTTGATCTTTCGTTGATATAAATAAACTGTTTGGTAGCATTCGGATACAAATCTGTAGTGTAATAAGCCAGGTATTACGATGAAATTTTGTCAAGAACTGAATAATAATTATTTTGTTTCTACCACGCACAGCTGGAAGAGATCTGCAGTTATCAATCAGATGTTCCTTGAATTCCACTCCGAGAAAAGTGGCAAGTTTCTCGAGGAACACAAGAGGTTCAGTAACACAGTCCTCTGTCAGGCCTGCGATAGCAATTTCTCGACTCCAGTCAGGGCGTGAGGGATTTGAAGACGAGAGATTAGGATTTGAGGAAGATCTCAAAAAACCGACGATTTCCCGTACTTCCTTCTCAACACCCGATACTCGAGCACTCAGCTGATAATGATCAGCTCTGACATCATTTAAGGTTCTTCTATTCTCGTCATTCTCTTGAGTCACCTGATCCAGCTTCCCCGTCAGTTCTCCAACTCTCATATTGACATCAGATACATCACTTTTCATATTTTTCAAATCATTACCCAGTTCAGAAAAGCTCGATCTCAATTCAGCAATATCATTATTGATGGTCGGTATACAGTCAATTTTGTCTTTCATCGCAGCAAGCATTTCAGTAATCTTTGCCAATTCTTGTTGTGAACTCATTTCTGACGAATTCGATGAGGTACTCGGGATAGATTTAGTAATAAATAAAACGTTTTCAGAATGAACTGCAGCGATGTCAGTACCCACTGGATTTCGACCTAAAAGAGTATCACCTGATTGGCAGCTCAGGCAAATGTCAACATACACTTTTTGAATTCTAGCAGATTTGAACTTTCCACAACGACGGTGATAGGGCTGATTGCACTACCCATAAATAATAGGTTAAATTAAATTTGATTTACAGAAAGAGCATTTAGAGCTCATAATATTTTATCTAACACACAGTATAAATAAATCATATAATATGTACACATAAATATATCTCCAGAATCACGGTTAATGCAATGAGTTATTTTACGCGTATCGTATAACAATACCAATAAATTATTATCAATGCAACATAAATTCTCAGAAAAATAAAAACAAAATTATTATCAATAAACCATATGACTACAAATCAAATATAAACAAGAGCAAGTTCATTATTTCACCATACCAGTAAGATTACAACATTAATAACTCATTGCACTTAGACCAATAATTATAATATAAAGTTTATTTAATCTAACACTCAGATAAATTCAAAAAAAGTAGGGTTGCAAAAAAATGGGATTTTTTAGAAAAAATCAAAAAAATCGATTTTTTTAATGTAAATCAGATTTTTTTTTATTTAAATCAAATTGTTTTAAAGTATTATTAGAATATAAATAAACATTTTGTATTAGTAATAATTCTGTATATGTTCTTATATTTACAAATGAATATATAAAAGATGCATCTTTTGAAAATGTCAGTGTTGCAAACATAATATAATTTTAATCATACTGAACATATCACTTATTTGTTCACTGATGACTTCATGTTGTAAATGAGGTTAGGCTAGATTATCATTCGAAAACATTTAATTCAAAAAGACAAGAGTAAACACGACCTTAAAAGCAATAACATGAGTTCATGTGGCCGAAAAAGAGATGCGGTTTACATACTTGCAAAAGATTTCGAAAATCCAACGGTTACGAAGCACGTCGAACGGGTGGTAAAGTACTTTCGCAACAATCACTTTGCGAGGGCCAAATATAATGAATCGCAGAATTCGGGAAACCTGGTGTTACCTCTGGAAATAAGGTGGAATACTATGTGTGAATGCTTGGACAAGTATTTGACAAATTGGGTTACTTTGTTAAAAATATACGAGGAGCACCAAGATCAAATTGATAAAGATGTTCGGAACATCGTATTAAACGTTTCTATCAAACGAAATACGCAAGATCTCGTATCCACTTTAAAACCAATTGCAAGTGCTTTAACTAGAGTCGAAGCCAACGCTTGTTCCATTGCGGAAGTTGTATATATTTGGAAAGAGCTCGAAGAAAGTTTGAGCACTGTGTTAAATACTGCACAAAAAAAAGTTTTTCGCAAAAGATATGAAAAGGCATTATCTCCTTGTCACTTTGCAGCATACATGATGACTCCTGATTATGTTTTAACCGATGGTTATAAACTAACAACGATGGAAAACGAATCTGCATTAGATTACTTAAAATCTAAATTTGAAGATGATGGAACCACGCTTATATCTAAGATTCTCAAGTTTCAAATACGAGCAAATCCATTTGATGGCGTTCTGTTTACTGAAGATGTTACCAAACGATTAACCGCGAGCGATTGGTGGAATAGTTTTCAACAGATTAATAAAGTTTTATCTGTCGAAGAAGAAATTATTGTTAAGCAACATTTGACTGCCGTAGGTTCTTCTGCAGGCGTTGAACGCATATTCTCCACTTTTGGATTCGTGCAATCGAAAATAGGAAATAAGTTGGACACTGAAAAAGCAGCAAAGCTTGTCTTTTTATTTAAAAGACTGAATTAAAAGTATTAAAGTATTTAAATATTACTTATTAGAAGACAAAGTCAAAAGTGAACAAATGTATTGATATTATATTAAAAAAATTAATCTTGCATTAGTATATCATAATATATATAAAAATGTTAAAATATTTAATAATTTAAATGCAACAACAGATTATAACTACTGACATTTATGTCTTTGTTTAATGTCAAAATATTTATTAATAATTAATAAAAAAAACTTGTGATTTCAATGATTTTTTTGTTTGATTTAAATGATTTTTTTACTTGATTTAAATCATGATTTAAATCAGTGATTTAAATCAGATGATTTATATCATTGCAACTTCAAAAAAAAGCATCCCTTAGTTACACCAATTGAAAAACAATTAAGTCAATCTTACTAATGATAATGACAAAAATCAATAGAAATACAAAACAATTTTAATAGAAAAATTAATGAATATATCGAACTGGAGATTTCAATATTAAATCCAGATAAGCTAATACAATTTAACATTAAGACAGTATTTAAATCAAGATTCCACATTCAAATTCAAAGAATATCTAAGTGAAACAACAGAAAACTTCGATCAAAAAAATTTTTTTTTCTTTCTTAAGGAGTATATAAATTAACAATTATTTCACAATTATTTTGTAATTTATAGATTAATAGTGTAATATTTTCAATATTTAAGTATAAAAAAATATTTTTAAAAATATTTTAAACACCTGTCTTTCGCAATCAACTCAAGGGCTGCAAGCATTCATAGAATGACAATTCCAAAATAAAACAATTCAAATATTTGTACAGTATTATGAAATGTAGGTTCATTTATACAAGGTATAAATAACTTTAATGTCAGTAAAAAGTATCACAGCAATCATATAATGTCATTGTAGCTTAATTTTCCCAAGTTGTTGACATTTTGGTTTCCTTATGCAAAATCCATTCACATGTGTCGGTATACCAAAGTCATTCTCATTGGCCGGACTTCGAGAGACATAGTGTTGACAGATACACGGATTTCTCAGTAGAAGTACGGATTTTTTCAGTTTTTGAAATTTAAACGGAATTCTGAATGGATTTTTCAGAATTACGGATTTTTTATGGAGTTTTAATATTTTTATTCAAAATGCATACATTTTTACAAATAAAATAGACTTTTTTGAAAATTTGAAAACAAGTTCATTTGCCTTGTCGCACTTTAACTGTAAGACAAAGATAGTAATCTATTTTGATTGTAATCTATTTGATAGTAAAAGTGTAGCATTCTGTACTGACTCACTTGATTTAAATTGTTGGTTTGTCATGTATTTTGCTCTCTCACTCTCACGTATATTTCTCGTTGTTAAAGTATTCTAAGGAGTAGAAGTCGAAATTTCAGTTCATTATCAGTTTATGATTAAACTGCAAGTGAGTCTTTTCCTAGTGAAAAATGACCTTTCAATTTCATTAAGTGATGGGCTGATAGAATTCATCGAAAATATTGACGTTGACAAAACTGTACAGCTGGCCTGATATCGCACAAAAACAACAGCTTTAATACGCAACGTTATTGGCAAGAAAAGTTCTGACGATCTGTTGTCACATCTGCGAAATCAAGTTTTCTCTTTAATAATTGACGAGTCAACGGATATCAATACAGTGAAAAATCTTGCATTAGTCTGTTGGTATTCAACCCTTAACAATGAAAGTGTTGATTAGTTTCATAGTCAAGCGATATCAAAAGGTAAATCGGTTACATGTGTTGATTACACTGATATGATTAAAGTTATGGATAAATCAATTTATGAATATTAATATCGAGTATTTGGAAAACACAGATTAAAAATTATGCGAAAAGTTATAAAAAAATATAACCGAGCTATAGATTAACAATGGAAAAAAGACTGATTGAAATTTTAACAAAATGTTGAAAACCCCCTGACAACGCCCTGAAAACCCCCTGACAACCTCCTGACAAGGGGGGGGGGTCCAGAATCGGATAAAATTTTTTTTTTTAAATGCAAAACTATAAACACTACTTTATATAGCCTATGACATTCAGGAAAATATAAGCTGTAATTGAGACTAATTTAAACTAAATCGGTCCAGTAGTTTGGTCGTGATGAGGTAACAGACTCACAGACAAACAGATAGACATAGATTGAAATTTATATATTAGGAGGATAATAAATTTAATTTAAATTATCTTAAAATGCGGCTGAAACTATTTTAATTGCAAAATAAATGTTGTATTTGTATAAGAATTGTCATAATCACCCATAACTCTCAAACCCGAATTCAGATTCCCGCGTTTGAAATCGTCACTATTTGCATTGCAGTGACTAGTCAAAATTGACATATGTGCCTTACTTCATGGTAAGACAAAAGTCATCGTGGTAAGTCAAAAATTTAGTAATAAAAGAAAATTTCTGCTGATTTTGACAGGTATCATAAAATCAAATTTAAAATGTGAGAAATATGATATTTGCAGCTTTTTTTTATTAACAATTTTTGTTCTTAGAGTAAAATAAAATATAATTTAGATAATAATAATAGTGTCAGAAGGATTGGTAGGCATGCATTCTAGGGAATGAGAGATAAGGTTAGAGAGAGAGAGAAAAGAGGGGGAAGGTTGGCAGTGTGATTGGCGTGCGGGGGCAGTCAGTGTGAGTCTGTGGTTGAGGACGGAGCGTGATTGGAATGCTTGAAGAAGTGAGAAGTGTAGAAAAAAAAGAAGAGAAATATTAAGAAAGGGAAAAGATTGCTCCCATTGTAATAAGATAAACTTGTTTCTTTATTAAAAACAGAAAAATAGAAATTTGGTTGTACTTAATTTTCTACACCCCCGAAAGTTTATAACAATAGATTTATGTATTTTTAGTTTACTATTTGATTAAAGTAAGCGTTAATTTAGATAATAATAATGAATTTATATAGTTTTAGTTTGCTATTTGATTAAAGTAAGCGTCAAATTTAGTGAATATTCATCAAATACTATCTACAAAAAATTAATATTTCATCATTTTATATCTTTTAAACATTTCTATTAATTATTTAAATTTAGTAAACTTGTCTGAATTGATCTACATTCTGTCAACCTTGATTCAATGTTGCTCTCATAATAAATTCATTACTGCATCATCAAGAGACACGGTAGTGTCTTTGGGCAAGTACAAAAAAACGATCATTTTTGTGCGGCCAGCACTACCGTGTCTCTTTTCAGATACAAACAAATGCCATTTTTCAACATACAATAAAATTCCAATTTCTTTTGCTATAATATTGTTGCCATCATCGACCTGATGAAAATAAAAGAAACAAATTTCCAATTGGTCCATCCGTTCGCGAGATATTAACATTCAAAAATCGCCGTTTTTCGCGCAAATTAAGAAACGTCGTTTTCTTCTTCTTCTTCTTTTTCTTCTCCATGTTCAGTGTCCGGACGAGTAATTGAGACTAATACATTAATGTTCTATGATAATATGTACCATAATTACAGTTCATATACAAATATAATACATTTATGAACCTCTACAGGCCCAATTGAGGTTACCTTATCAGAATTATTCAATGACTAGGCCAAAAAATGGCCAAATCATGGCTATCAATAATGATCAGCATTTTACTTGTATTTCAGTCTGATACATCATTGTTACATAGTAAAAGGCGCACTACGCGCGCCCCCGAGACAATTTTCAAATGAACTATACCATTCCTTTGTTTTTTTAACCAATCACACGACTAATAGATCGACAACAATCGGACTTCTTGGAATTGACGACTTGTAGCCAACTTTAAGGTGCCACCAACTTTTTATTATAGGATATGTAACATAATTACACTACTGATACAAAGATAACACATTTATATACATCGTAAGGTCCAGCTTAGGCCAACATTTTATAAATAAAAGACAATAAGGCCAAAAAACGGCCGAATTATTATTATCAATTATGGACAAACTTTTGCTGTAAATAGTCATTATACGACAAATTGTAGCATACAAATGATCTTAACACCATAATAGATTATCTGTTAGCCTCTTACGGCATAGTTATGGCCAGTTATTTTGTAATACATTTATTTTAACATGGTTATTATATGATAGTGCTATGTATCTATGAGCCTGCTATGGCATAATTATGGCCAATTTTTTACTACTACGTCCTAGTAAAGCCAAAACATTCCTACAGTTAATTATGAGAAGCTTATAGGAAGCTTATGGGAAGCTTATCGGAAGCTTATAGGAAGCTTACGGGATGCTGATGGGATGCTTCTGGGGTGCTTATATGATACTTATGGGATGTTTATGGGATGCTTACGTGATGCTTAGGGCATTCTTATGAGAACATTATGAAAAGCTTATGGGAAGCCTATGGTAAACTTATGAAATCCTTATGGGATACTAATGGGAAGTTTATAGGATACTTATGGGAACGTTATGGAAAGTTTATGGGATACTTACGTGATGCTTATGGGAACGTTATGGAAAGCTTATGGAAGCTCTTGAGATACTTATGAGATACTTATGGGAAGCTTATGGGATGCTTATGGGATGCTTATGGGATACTGATGGGATACTTATGGGAAGCTTATGAAATACTTATAGGATACTTATGGGAAGCTTATGGGATGCTTATGGGATGTTTATAGGAAGCTTATGGGAAGCTTATGAGGTACTCATGGGATGTTTATGGGAACGTTATGGGAACCTAATAGAATACTTATGAGATGAGATAATTATGGGATGCTGATAAATACCTTATGGGATACTTATGAAATACTTATGAGATGCTTATGGGATACTTATAGGAAGCTTATGGGATACTCATGGGATGCTTATGATATGCTTAAGGGAACGTTATAGATAGCTAACTAGATGCTTATGGAATACTTAGGATACTTATAGGATGCGTTAGAAAATTTGAAAAAATAAAAAAAAATATATTATGTAACTAATTTATTATGTAACTAATCACAAAAATTGTTCTCAATATAAGGTATTGATGTCAACAAATATGGTCAAGTACATTCGCTAATTTTATTTGAAAAATCTGCAACTGGAGTGAATCTACAATTAAATCTAATTTATTAACTAACATGGTTAAGTACATAAGCTATTCTTAGAACTTAAAATAATGGAAAACTATACTCCAAAATTATGAAACTAAAACTTAACAAAAATAAGTAACAAAAAAATATAAACATGCATAAATAAGGTATTGTTAGTTTCGTTAGTCTTGTTAATCTTGTTGATCTTGCTAGTTATTATAGTTATTATAGTTATACATACTTCTTAGTTTCATTAGTTCCGATAGTTTCGTTAGTTTCGATGCACAATAAAAAACTTGGCCCGAACCATAATCGTTTATAAGTTACATTATATATGTTGTACAGATTAATACTTAATTTAACTAAATATGGTTCGCGCCAAGTTCTATATTTTGCATCGAAACTAACGAAACTATCGGAACTAATGAAACTTAGAAGTATGTATAACTATAATAACTAGCAAAATTAACAAGATTAACAAGACTAACGAAACTAACAAAACCTTATTTTTGCATGTTTATATTTTTTTGTTACTTATTTTGGTTAAGTTTTAGTTTCATAATTTTGGAGTTTAGTTTTCTATTATTTTAAGGTCTAACAATAGCTAATGTACTTAACCATTATTATTATTGCGAGTTCGAACGAGGTACCAGAAGACGGGCACTGAGCCACGGATGGCCATTGTACCCTACCCCTACGTTCTTGTGAAACTATCGATTTTATGAGCCCCAGCCTAGGCCAATTGCACCACAAAAGTGGGCCAACTGGCATAGGCTGAGGTCCCTCAGTTCTTCGTGCGACAGTTCCCCGAAGCCCAGATATTTGTGCCTAAGTCCCCTGAGCGCAATACAGGTTCTAAGCACATGTGCGGGATTCTCCTCTTCCTCTCCACACCATCTACAGGTCGGGTCTGCTGTGTC
>JABFPJ010007219.1:0-10154 GCA_022817425.1 Gryon sp. ZL-2020 | reverse complement strand
CTGACGATGCTCAGTTCCCTGTCCGCAAGCGTTATCGCTCATTTCTCACGGTACCACACCTGAACGTACATCGAAAAGCTTAAAAGGATCGCACAATGAAGACCCAACGGCAATTGCATTTTAGCCACTAAATTATCGCGTTGTCTTAAAAGGCCATACTCTGAACAGATCTCACACTTTGTCTTTGCTTCGTGGTTTAAACGACACAAAACACAAATCACCCGCATTCATGTAAGGAGAAACTCACTCCTGAAAAAGGGACTTAAGTAAAAGTAATAATTGCGAGTAAAATTTATTTCAAGTGTATTAACTACAAGCTGAGAACATTAAAATCAGTTGAATAATAATCGACCATTTTTAAGGAGGTTGGGGCATGAACTAATTTAACGATAAGAATTTGAAATAAAGAATAAAAAAAATATTAGTTGTTCAGAAAGATGAAATAAAACACTGTACAACATTTCAAGAAGATCATCTCATTGGTTTTTAAGCAAAAAATTGTTAAAAATCAGAACAAAATATATACATTGAGTCTTCTACGAATTTTGCAATTTTGATGATTTAAAATATAATCCCACGTTCGAAATTGCTTGAAATTTTAATAAATTTAAATAAAACTCATAAAGAATAAGTGCGCAAAATTTCAAAGGAATTATCTCATTGGATCTAATGTAACTAAATGTTATTAAAAGCATCGCAATGAAATTTCCAAAAAAAAACAATGTTTCATTTGTAATTACTAGAAAATAAGTTAAAAATAAATAATATATTGAAAATTAAAGAATACATATTTTGTTAAACTCATTTATTTATATTTTTTGAAGGAGTAATTTTAGTTTTTATGTTCTATCTCTTTTGCACGAAAACATTGTGTCTTAACCTCCTTAATTATTGAAAATATTTTTAAATAATTTAACAATAAGTAACAATAATAATAAAAAAAAATCATATTAGTAATATTCAAATGCTGTATTTTTCATTCTTTCTTACACCAAATTTGATAATGTAAACGATGCACAGTATAATTGTAATAAATAATTTATTGTACACAAATACTTTTCAAATTCATCATAGGCTAATAAATAATGTAGTTATCATACAAAGTAAAACGTCCATAGAATATACAAATTATTTAGATTTTTTAGTTACAAAGATTATAATAAGATTAATTATAAGTTGAAATACAAAAGAGAACTGCAGTTTAATGTTTTTTTCTAAATTTTTAGCTGTTAAGTTGTTATTTATCTTTTAATTTTTAGTTACGTCTAATTTTACTGCAAATTATACTTTTTTTGATATTTTATATTTTGTATGTTATTATGTATGTATATATATATCATATTTATATTATTTACATATATATAATAATGTAATTTAATTTTCTACAGATATTATTAGTTTTTTTCAAAATTATTTAAATCTTTGTTTCTTTTGTAATTGTGTTATCAATTAATTGGGAATTGTATTATTAACAAATTCCTTTTGTTTGTTTATATTTTTTGACGTATTTACACCAAGCAATACACTATTTTCTTATGTTTATTTGTCTTTGTTTACATTATATGTAAACATAAGTATTTCTCTTTGTCTATCACATTGTTTTCGGAGATATGAAAATGGAACAGCATTCAACATTATTTATTGCAAATTGTATTAATTTATTTTAATGAATTTTATTCAACCGAAATTACAAATGTACTTATGTTTCTATTTCTTAACCTATACATAATTAAATTAATTTATACGTGTTTGCATATTTGTATTCAGTGATAAACTTGATTCAATAATATAGAAAACAACTCAAATTTCGAAGTCATAACAAACTCAATAACACGCAATAATATATCATGAATACATTCATAGAGCCCTTTGTTATAAACCTTGCTAGAAAAAGTATATAACAACATTCTCATAAATAATCTCATAATTCTCATAAATATCTCCGTTTATTTCCAATTGTACAAACATAATTTTTGTCACAAGGAAACTGAAAATGCAGTTTTTTAAAAAACTCACCGGTTCTAAAAATTGCACTTTCGGCACCGTATGACAAAATGTTTACAAAGCTTGTATTCTAGTTATTTCAGCAAAATATTCATATAACTAATTATTATAAATCTTATTTAATTAATTTTCTTTTTTTTCTTTGAATGAAACATAATCAATAATATATATTTATTAAATGTTAATTAACGCAAAGAAATGTTTTTTTCTTCACATTGTCAATTCATTTTTTTGATTATTTTAATTTGAAATTGTTATAAAATGTATTGTAATAATAACAATGATTATTATTGTTAGTATTTATTATTAATTGTATAATAATCAAAAATAACTCTCAGTGCAAATAAACAAACTTTACTCCAAAACATAATAAAAATTAATATTAAAGTATTTTCACATTTTGCTATTTTTCTTAATCAAATTTGTCTGTCTATAACTGAAAGAATTATTTAAACGTCTCTCAGTGTATTGATAAATAAAAATTTGACCAAAAAAGTGTTGTATAAGTGTTTATGTGCATCTTAGCTGAACTTCGTTGTTTGTCGGTTGAGTCGCGTGAGTATCAAATTACGCATAAACATGACACATCTCGTGTAATAAAGTATACCGGTTCGCACGTAATATCAGACTTCCTCTCTCATTAACACAGATTTGGCATTGGCGCATCGGATAAAATCAATGTCAGTGCACAAACAGACTCTCTTTCAATCTCAATTGTCCACTTACTCTCTTGTTCTCTCGCTTTGTCCCAACTAACGAGTTATTAATATTTCCAATTGATCAACAGGTGCTGATTCTAACTTTCTCTCACTCAGCGGCGAGTTTTTTCACCGTCATTTGTTCACATAAGAACTTTTTTGCAATGAATTAATTTATATTTAAATGAATTTATTTATGTTTTTGATTTTTGATTGCAAATACTGCTTTTATTTGACGGAGCTGGGAACGCGTTGTCAGTTGAAAACGCGAAGCAAAACTGATTTGAAACTTGAAAGCAATGAGTAGCTTGGCGTCGTGGACTCGTCGGTCGGTCGGGCGGCTTAAGTCATCGCTTACTATATACAAAGCCCGCCAATCCAAGCGATGTAACGCGCTTTACGCTTTACGTTTCACAGAGAAGCGTACGTGTGGTGGGAGAAACCAAGCCATGCTGCAGTATGAGACTATGAAAGATCGCCTCGCCAGTCGCCGCTTGCTTGTCGGATCGCAACTGCGATCGAGCACACTCAGGGCCATTTGTAGCCGACTCAACTTTCTACTTGTCAATCGATGCGAATTTTGTTGCACTCCTCTGCTGTTTCGTGTTCAAATAATTCACGCATACTGTGCGAATAATAAACAGCCTGTCCAACCCAACTTGATAATTAAATTCCCGGTCATTTCCTCATTATTACCTCGTTATTTTCCACAATTTTCGAGTTAACTTTTCATAATTTTATAGAATGTAAAACACATTATTTAATATTATAATTACTTTTTATATTCAATGCAAAACTAACAATAACATAAATATTTGCGTTTTAATTATATAGTAAGTTGCTAATATTAAGTGATTTAAAATATAACAGAAAACTTGAACATATTATTTCGTATTTGAAATCGAAATTACATGAAAGTTACTTTAGCTTTGTAATTTTTTTCATAACCCACAGGGACGAAAATATATTTCTCCAAATATATTTGAAATATATAATTTCTTGCCGTTTTACGTATAAAAAATTATATTCTATATATTATATATATATAATATATATTTATATTATATATTTATAATAATATATAAATATTATATATTATATAAATTATTATTATATAAATATAAATTATATAAATATATAATATATATTTATATTATATATTTATAATAAATATATTTAAAATAAAAATTTATATAAAAAGTTTAGAATAAAAAATATATATTCTATATATTTTTTATATATTTTTACAAATATATTTTAGAAAATATATAAAAAATATATGCCATTTATATAATTTCTTGCTGCAAATATATTTTTTGGCAAGATTACGATCGTGCACCGTACGATTGTGCACGTTATCAATCGTGCACAGTTCTATTGTGCAACGTTTCTTTCGTGCACTGATAAACAATTTTATCGGTGTAAATTGCAATTTCTTATTGTTTTAAACTGTTAAAATCAAAGTAAAAATATTCAATCTATTACGTCTGTATTAGTCAAATTGATTTAATATAGACATTTATGAATTAATCATTTCTTATTCAATTGATTAAATTTCAAAATAAACAAAGGTTTTAGATTTCTTAATTAAAATTTATAGTTAAAATTGTATCAATTTTTAATTAATTAAATTAATGAAATATATTTATTAAGTGACTTATAATTCAATTAAATAAATGAGTTTTTATTTTACTAGATTAAAAGCGCGCTTCGCGCGCCATTTTTGAATTTTTAAATATGAATTTTAAGTTACACTTAAAGTAAAGTATATATAAAATAAATTAAACTTATTTAATGGCGTTTTCTTTTGCTCCGTTAACTCGACTCTAGGATCGAGTTAGATTCAGGTTTATTTGGAACACGTGTTCTTTTGCTAACTCTAAATTGAAAAACTGAAAATATGACAGGCGACCAATATTTCACACATAACCATATTTTTGAACACACAATTCGTATTTTTTCAATTCATGTTATCGACATTGGCGTTGTTTGACAGTTGGTCTTTGACAATCGTTTAATATTAAGTTTTTCATTGTGAAAAACGAATTGTGTGTTAAAAAATATGGTTATGAGTGAAATATTGGTCGTCTGTCACATTTTTAGTTTTAATTTAGAGTTAGCAAAAGAACACGTGTTCCAAATAAACCTGAATCTAACTCGATCCTAGAGTCGAGTTAACGGAGCAAAAGAAAACTATAAATTTGATATTTTGACAGAAATAACACATAACCCGTAATATATACGTCTGACAGATAGATACGATTGTCATTTAACATTTGTACATTTTGATATTTATTTTTGAATCTTTCTAATTTTAATGTGACGACCAATCAGAAGCCTGAGAATCGACAACAATAAAACTATCGATAAAAGCCAACTTCAAGTGTTGCACACGCTATTTAATAAAGGGATTCGTTCTGTTTAAACACTAATTTGAAATTATTTATAATTTAATGCTTTATACCAGATGATCATCATAAAAAGCTTATTTTATTTTATCATAAATTTATAAAATAATCATCTAATCAGCTAAAAAACAAAATGGAAACAATCTTACACATTTGAAATAACTACAGCAATTTTTAAATGAATTTTTTCTTTTTATTTTTGCATGGTTAAATATTTTTTATTATTAAATAATTATTTCATTATTTATTCATATTTTAAAATGTTCTTCATTTACTAAATTCATATCTTAAAATAATCAATGATTCAATTGTTAAATAATACACATTTGTTAATTTGAATAATGAAATGCCTTTAATTCAAGATGTCGAATACGATTATAGCGTGTTCGAGCAAGAACAATATTTTATTCTAATGAAGGACACATTTATGTGGAGAGAATTGTGTATCCTTTATTAATACAAAATAATGTTTTTGCTTGAACACGGCATTAGTGTTTGAAAAGTGATGCGCCTATTTGCATCTCTTTTCTCTCCTTTCGAACGATAAACGCCGAGATAGAAGCGTTTTACAATTGCCCAACACAGATGTCAGCACCGAACACGCGAAGAAACAACAATGTTATTGCTCGTCTGTTGAGTTTACGCTTACACTCTACGACAGCGACTAATGTCCGAAATCTTCAATTTCAAGCGAGACAAATAGTCAGTGAACTGCTGTTGTTGTTATTGTTGTTTGTGTTATATTTATTGATTGAAAAAAGTGCAACTTGTTAGAATCTGTCGCGAAAAACTGCTGAACAAGTTGGCGATCAAATAATGCGACGAGATTAATGTCGTCGACGTTTCCCGAGAACACGAATGCCCCGAGAAAGGTATTTCGGGGCGCAGACGGCAGCAGAATCGTCTTGCAAGAAGACAAATTCACTCATCCAAACACAACAACAATTGGCGGCGGCGGCGTTCTTAAGTTTGTTCTGCATAATCATAATCGACCTAACATTTGCGCCAATTTAACCATTTTCTTGATTACGCTCTTACTTTGGTACTGCAATTTTCATATCATTTTTCCGCTCTTAGTTGCGATTACACTTGTTTTGAGAATCAAACACGCAATTACTGCTATCAGAACAGGTTTGTTTCACTTTTTACACATTGTTTAAGATATCTAATTTGAAGATCCATTTTTTAGAATTCATTGTTTGGAGGATTTATTTTAACCAATCTTTGTTTTTCCATTTTACATTGCTTACTAAATAATATTGAATAAAAAAATTTATCAAAGTAACATTTTGATTGATTCAATCTAAAAAGGTAATTTTTGTAAATCAAAATAATTTTAAAAAATGCATAAGATAGAACATAAATTTAATAATGATTGAGTTTATTTTGTGTTTATTTCAAATACTCATCGATTTATTTTCAAAATACGTATTCAATTAAATATAGAGTTATAAGAAATTGCATTTAACAAAAAATAATTTTAGACAAGTAATTTTTAGTTTTAGAGTTTTATTAATGAAAAGAAATATATTTTTATAATAGCAATATGCTGACGTAGTTTATTTAAATAGTCAACAAGAAAACAATGTTTACATACACATACATTTTTACGGGACAAATAAAAGACAACTTCAACTGTGTAAAAATATGTAATAAAATAAGCAGATATAAAGACATGTATCTAAATAAAGTTTCGATCCTTAGTTGAAATAATTAAAATAATAAATTAATTCACGTTAATAAACTAAATCTAAAAATATTTCTTATCCTTACTAATACATGTTTGTTTTTATATTTTAAATATTATTTAAAATTTATTAAAAATGTAAATAATATTAATATTTATTAAAATTTTAATAAATTTTAAATAATATTTTAAATAATAATTAAAAATATTAAATTTTAAAATTATTTAAATTTCTGTTTAATTTTGCTTCAAAGAATAAGTTAAACAAAGACGCAAACAGAGCAAGCATATACGGTACATAAAGCTGGAAAATAAGTATAGATATAATAATATAGCTCTGATAACACAAAAAGCTGTGTGCGTTTTATGTAAAATTAGCGTTAATGCATTATCTGCCATTTTACACTAAAATTTATGTTAACATGATGTTAAACATCTAATATCACATAATAATTTTAAATAAAACCTGTTTATTAGTTAAGTAAATATAAAAAATTCGTTATTTGGTTAAAATTGTTGAAGAATATTCACTTTTATTTGTTTTAAACAAAGTAGAAAAACCATTAAAACTTTAATATAATTAATATTTTTTGTTGTAATTTAATCATAACTTTATATAATCAAAAATTATGTTTTCAAAATGTATTCATAAATAAAAGAACATTATATTAATCTTC
This sequence comes from Gryon sp. ZL-2020, assembly GCA_022817425.1. Taxonomy (NCBI): domain Eukaryota; kingdom Metazoa; phylum Arthropoda; class Insecta; order Hymenoptera; family Scelionidae; genus Gryon; species Gryon sp. ZL-2020. The sequence goes on along the minus strand of JABFPJ010007219.1, from coordinate 2,680 downwards.
AAGAATGTAAATTATTAACATAAATTTTACTTAAACTACAACATTACATTTTTAACATTACATTTTTACAAATTTGCAGATACGATTTAACACAAATTTTATTTTTTTTTATTTATTTATTTAAACCGTGTTATCAGGGAATACATATATACAATTATAGTGTTATTTTATACATACCATACTATTACTCCATATTATGACATATTTTTTATAAATTTAATTCAGTAAATTTAATAAATGTTCATATATTATTTTATTACATAAAATGAATGCTACACAAACAAATAAATATTAATAATATATTATGAATATCGTAATACTCGCTTTCAAATGTAACACCATATCTGAAGCAGAGATTCAATTTGAAATAATTACTAAGTTATATTCAATCAATTTCAAATAATTAAAATAAATTTTGTAGATATTAAATATTTTTTTAAATGAACACCCGGGTGAAGCCGAGGATTCAGCTAGTCATTTATAATTTACAAAAATTATAAAAATCAATCATCAAAATGTTTGAAAATTAAAAATAATTGTTATGTATGTATACATACTCATATTTGATTAAATACTCATATCAAATGACATATAATGTAAACAAAGGTAAATAAACGTATGAAAATAGTGCATATTTCTAAGAAAGACATTATTAACTGCTAAATAATAACAGGTAATCATTTAGGAAGAAGGGATTTTGGTAGTTAAGTTGTATAAATAAGTTGGATCTCAAATTTTCTAATTTATATGTAAGAACAACAATACTGTAGAGACGATATTGTTATTTTATCATTTTGTATTTTAAGAACATCTTTTATTTATTTTTAAAAGTCTTTTTTTTAGTTAATTATTACGCATTCAGTTCTTTTTATTAACTTTTCAATTTAAAACTATAATATGTATAAATCCAAATATGCAATTGTTAAAGTTGTATCTGTTAAAAAAATTGTTGATGTAAGATTAATATTTCAATAATAATGGTTTTATTTCAATTTACAGATACGCTAATACTAGTTGAAGCTCTTGGCGTGCAAATATTGAAAACATCATTTTTACCCATATTTAAAGAACAATATTTTATACCCTGGTGTATTATTCAGGACATATTTATAAATGAAGTAATTACTCAGGTAAGTTCATGTGAGTTTATTTACTCTAACTTTTTGTTTATAAACATCGATATACATAAACAGCCAAATCATTTGTTAAATGAATTGTTTATAAATCACATTCAATTGTAGAAAAAAAATTTGTTGGTATCAATCAAAGTATTAAATTTTAATATACAATTTTTATATTAAAATGTAATTCTTTTATACAAATATATTAATTTTATGGTGATTGTAAAAAGAAGATTAATATTTATTACTTTTTTACTATGGCATGTTCGAGCAAGAACATTATTTTGTATTAATAAAGGACAGACAATTTACTCCACATAAGTCTGTCCTTTATTAATATAAAATAATGCTCTTGCTCGAACACGCTACTAGTCCGGGAGATAAGGTCACAACATTGTGTCCGATGTGATACCGCGTGAAACTTTTTGTAAATGTAGCCTGAGATAAATGAAAACGAATGACAATAGCGCGGGCGTAAAGTCACTATTTTAGTTAGCGACTTGATCAACGTTGGCGTATTCGGTAAATTAGAAGTTTTCATAATGAAAAAGGACAGACAATTTAACTCACATAAGCGTGTCCTTTTTTATTATGAAAACTTCTGATTTACCGAATACGCCACGTGATACCATGGCAGACCAATCAAAATCGATATATTATGAACTAAAGAAAGGTTTATAATTGGTCAAATTATAGTTGCCATGAGTGCTACGATTTTTTGAAATATCATACACAATAGTCCTGGCGACACAAAAAACAAGTTTTTTTTGTACTTGGCCAGAGACACTACCGTGTCTCTTGATCTCACTCGTTGTACCACGCGGGTGTGAGCAGTGCAGGGGAGGGAAAGCAGCGTGAACGTTTGAAAGACGCCGGTATTTTTCGACAGTTTCACCTTTGTTGTTGTGCGTCCTCGTGGTGTCCTCGTGCGTCTGTTAGCAGTTTGTTAGGTATAATGGAAATAAAATAGGTTTTTATTTTTTTTTTTTTTTTCAGATAAAAAAATTAGGCTTGTCAATTGAACATTTGTTCATTTATGTATTTGTTATTTTCCTTTCTATTATTTTTACGGTAAAAGGTGCAAAAAGAATTTTTTTTAATAAAATTTAATGAATAAGTCATGTAATTAAAATGAATTTTACGATAAAATATTTAAACAATGTGAAAAAAAATATAATTGAACTATTTGAACTTTGAACTGAACTATTTTGAACAGTTCAAACTATGTTTATACAGTAGAACCTGTGAAGAGTCCATATATGTGTCTTTGTTTACACTGTGAAGAGTCCACTATTTCTCTCCTTTTTTAACCTATGTTTTGGTATAAAGAAAAAAAGATGACAATAGTGGACTCTTTGCAAATTAAAAAGGACAGAAACGTGAACTCTTCGCAGGTTCTACTGTAATTCATAACAAAATTTTATGTGTAAACATTATTTTTAAATTATCATTTATACATTTTATGTTATTTGGACACCTACCAAAAAAATGAAGTGAATTTTATGATTTAAACTAAAAAGATATACAAAATATAACGCATTTTATTTCATAATTACAAA
>JABFPJ010007218.1:0-10155 GCA_022817425.1 Gryon sp. ZL-2020 | reverse complement strand
ATGAATTTTTTATGTCTTCACAAAATGTAAATTATTTAAATGGAATTTCATTATTTCATGAAATTTCAATTTTTTCATTACTTTTCATTTTTTTCACAAAATCTTAATGTTTATATAAAATTTGAAAAATTAATTTTTTAAATGAATTTTTAACTTTTTTATGATTTTTATTAATATTTTGCATGATATTTTCATCATTTCATGAAATGTCAATTTTTAATTGATAAATTTTAATTTTTAACACGAAATTTTGTTTTTTCTTCTTCATAAAATTCCGATTTTTTAAATGAAATTTTAATTTGTGCATGCATTTTCATTTTTGCACAAAAGAAAATTCCGATTTTTCGTTAAAATTACATTTTTCTCATGACTTTTTATTTTTTCACGAAACTTCGATTTTTAAATAAAATCTTAAATTTGTTATAAAATGTTAATTTTCTATATAAATTTCCATTTTTTTCATGAATTGCCAATGTTTGCGAATTTTATTTTTTGTACAAATTTTCCATACTATTATGATTTTGCAACATTTTCCTAATTGTTCACTTTTACTATCATTTTTTTTCTCAATGTTCATTTGAATATTTTCACTTATACAAATGTGTTTCAAAAATAATTCCAATTTACAAATACATTAATTTTCCGAAAATTGCAAAATCGTCAATATTCCAGCTTTTTAAACGAATATTTAATCTATATTTGTTTCCAAATATATCTTTTTATTTAATTTATTCAATATAATTTTGTTAATTATTTTTTTTATTTATTGATTTTATTTTATTTTTATTTTTAATTTCGTTAAAATTATTTTTTATTTAATTAAATTAAATAAATTTAACCAAATTATATATTTTATTAAATAAAAAAAATATTAATTAATATAAATTATGAATTTAATAAATTTTAATTCAATTTATTTTTTTTTATTTCAATATTATTAAAACATTCATAAATTAAAGTAATAATTTGTTTATTTATAAAAAAAATAATTAAAAAAAAAATGTGTCAAATAAATGAAAATGAAGTTGGCAACATAAGTTGGCCCGACTGTTAGCAATATTATCACCAAGTCATAATCACCAACATCCCGATCCAAGATGGCCGCCATTTGATTAAGCTACCCACTGAGTGCACATTGCTTACGTTCATTCACGACAAACTCACATACACATATATGTCGAGCAATTATAATCAGTTGGTTTGTTCAACGTTGGGTCGACATTTTGCAGCAACAAATTGTCATTAAGGACGAATTGCGCGCAATTTTGCGTTGTCATGGCGGCGTGCAAAGAATATATCAAAAGTCAGTTCCCAACGATTGACGAGGATCTCTATCAATATGTCGAAGGTACGTAATTTTGCGACTAAACAAATGTCACTTTTGCATGACAAAATCAAAATCAACAAAAATGAATCGCAAAATCAACATTTTATTCACTTTTTTTTTCGTATCAACAAAATGCAAAATAATTAAGTTAACCTAAAAAAATATTCTTAGGATGGATTTTTATTTGTTATTATTATTATTATTATTGTTATTATTATTCGAGTGTAATAATTAATTATTGTCTATTGAAAGGCATTCTGGACAGTTCCAAGGACGACTTCGAGGATGGCGATGAAATTTACGAAGCTATTGGAGAGGTTTTGCACGAAGTGGAGGATAAGTCCGAAAATGAAATTAGGTTCAATGATACATAATTGTTTATTTTATTATATATATATATATTTATTATATATTATTTTTATTATTTGAGAGAACCTATTTGAATTTGAAAACCAAAATAAAACTTTTAATTTAAGACCTTAAAAAAAAGATTAAAAATTAATGAATTAAGATTATCTTTGGAATAAGTATGAACATTGTAGGAGAAATACAATATAAAATTTAATTACAAATAAATATAAACAAAAAAATAGTTTAATATCCAACATTTTTTCTAATTAGGTTTAAATTTAGTGCTATAAATAAATATATTTTTCGAAATAATTTAAATTATACTTTTTATTTAGGTTTACTTTTATTTTTACCGTTTAGTTATTGAGATATTAATTGCAAAAGATAAGTCATTTGACATTGAGAAATATAGGTAAACGTAAATAATTATTTTACATTCTAGTTTTCTAAATAAATGCAATTGAAATATTACATCTATAATATTTTGTAAATGATAAAAAAAGGTACACATATAATTTTTACATTTTTATTTATATGAATAAAAATATATAAAAATGTACATTTTAACTAAGTATAGTTGTGTACTACAGTTTTTAGTAAATTTTACTTTGAAAAAAGTATTGAAAGTACATGAAAATCTGTATATTACATCTTATCATGTAATAGAGTTATCGCACACCGGGAAAAGTTAGAGGATTGTATTTGTCCGAAAAAGTCGGAATTGTTAATTATTTTTTAATTTTTGATAATTTAATTTTAATTACATATTTTAAAGTAAATTAAAATATATATTTCGAATATATTGTTAGTATGTCTGAATAGTCAATTATATAATAAATAATTGCAGGCAAATATGTGAGCAGTTATTGCGAATGTTAAAAGGCGAGAGTGACAAGAATTTGACGGCGCGAAAGAATGGCGTGAATAAAGTATTAGACAATCCGGTTCATTTGGGTTCATTGGCTGCGACGTTGGACGAACAGGTGGATCAAATTAAAAGCATTTGGGTCACTACGCGAGATGACACAATGGTACACAATCATTTATTTTTGCAACACAACCTTTTTAACCTTCAACCTTTTTAACCTTCAACCTTTTTAATCTTCTCAACCTTCAACCTTCTGAACCTTCAACCTTCTCAACCTTCAACCTTCTCAACCTTCAACCTTCTCAACCTTCAACCTTCTCAACCTTCAACCTTCTCAACCTTCAACCTTTTCAACATTCAACCTTTTCAACATTCAACCTTCTCAACATTCAACCTTCATTTTGTTTTTACCTTCGCCCATTTAACATTCAACTTTCTGACCTTTAACCTTTTAACCTTCAGCTTTTTACCCTTTAATATTTTCTAATCTTTTGGTATAACCTTCAATTGTTTACCCTTCCACCGTTAATAAAGCTTTAGCTTTAAAAAAAATCGAAATCGTTTGTTTACAGAAAGTTGACGCAAAAAAACTAGAAAAAGCTGAAGCAAAATTGCAGCAAAAGCTGGAAAAGCGAATTGGTGATATGAATTCGACAAAGAGTGTAAGTTCAAATGGAGTGAATTCATCGTACGACATGGCCAGCGCCAGTCAAATGATAAGTAAAAAAGATAATCGTTTGGAGGCAAAGAGCGGAGTCAATAAAATGCAGGACATTAGGATAGAAAACTTCGACGTCGCCTACGGCGATCGGGTGCTTTTGCAAGGCGCGGATCTGACGCTGGCGTTCGGACGAAGATATGGACTTGTTGGTCGCAATGGAATTGGCAAAACGACTTTGCTGCGAATGATATCGAGGTTTTGCATTTCTTCATAAAATATGAAAAATAAACAAAAAAATTGAAAAAAAAAAAAAAAAAAAAATGAAAAAAAAAAAAAAAAAAATAGTATAGAATGTTGAAATTATAGAAATTTAGGAATATTTCAAACATTTAGATATTTTTAAGTTATAAGAGTTTAAAAGATTTGGAAATTATTAAATTTTGGCTTAAAATCTAAAAATACCGAAACTTCTGATAAATCGTACAAATGTTTAAGGTTTTGAAAGTTGAAAATGTATGATCATTTCGAAAATGAAAAAGAAAATAGAAAATTTTACAAAATTGGAAAATTTTAATTTTTGAAAATTCAAAATTTTAATTTGATTTTTTTTAATAACAAATCAAAACTGTTGATAATTCTGGATATATTTTTGAACATTTAAAAAAATGCGAAAGAATGAAATTTGTGCGAAAATGAAATGAATTTGAATATATTTTAAAAATATTTTTTAAATAAAATATCAATTTTATTTCAATTTTTAATTTTAATTTATTTACTTTTTTATGAATCAAGATCCATAATTTGTGATCTATAATCCATGATCAATGATCCATGATCTATGATCCATGATCTAAGATCCATCATCTATAATCTCTGATCTATGATCAATGATCCATGATCAATGATCTAAAATCAATTATCTATGATCCATGATCTAAGATTCATGATCTATGATCAATAATCTAAGATCCATGTTTTAAGATGCATGATCTATAATTCATGATCTATGATCCATGATCTAAGATTTATGATCAATCATCAATGATCTATGATCAATGATCTAAGATCAATGATTTATGATTCATGATCAATGATCAGTGATCTATGATCAATCATCAATGATCTATGATCTATGATCAATGATCTAAGATCAATGATTTATGATTCATGATTGATCAGTGATCTATGATCAATAATCTAAGATCCATGTTTTAAGATCCATGATCTATAATTCATGATCTATTATCCATGATCTATGATTCATGATCTATGATCCATGATTTACAATTCATGATCTATGATGTTTGATCTACGATTTATAAAGTTACGCATTTTTCATCTTAATTGTGTCTACAGTTTAAAACATTCTATTATTTTAAACTTCCTATGTATAAATATTGCATTCTTACAATTGAATATTTACAACTAAATGAATCAATGACTTGCAGCAAGCAACTGCGAATCCCCTCTCACATCAAAGTGCTCCACGTGGAGCAGGAAGTGGAAGGAAACGAGACGTCAGCATTGGACTCAGTTCTGGAATGCGATCAAGAACGAAGTATTCTGCTGAGTCGCGAGGCCGAACTGCAGGCGCAAATCGAGAAAAGCGAGTCGAAAAGCGACGACGTTTTGAGCGAAGAATTGGGCGCGGTTTACGAGGCGATGCGAGCGGCCGAAGTGGACAAGGCGCCGGCCAAAGCCAGCGGCATTCTGTCGGGACTCGGGTTTTCCGTGGAGCGCCAATCGTGGCCCACCAAAGCCTTCTCCGGCGGCTGGCGCATGCGACTCGCACTCGCGCGCGCACTCTTTTCCAAACCCGATTTGTTGCTCCTCGACGAACCCACGAACATGTTGGACATTAAGGCGATACTTTGGCTCGAAAGATATCTGCAATCCTGGCCAAATACGTTGCTCGTTGTTTCTCATGATCGCCATTTCTTGGACACGGTTGATATTATTTTACAATTATAATAATTATAATTATTTTGTTCTATTTTGCGTTATTAAATGATATGATTTATGATCTATATATCATGATCTATAATTTGTATCGATCATTTATATATATACATTATATTTTTAATTTATAATTTATCATTTATGATCTAAAAATCATCATCTATAACTCAGGATCTAATAAAATCCTGAGTTATAGATGATGATCCATAGATCTAATAAATCTATGAAGTAATCTATAAAGTAAAAAATGCAAACTCTAAAATTAATAATAAATAATTTACTAAAATTTTACAACGATTTATAATTATATTTAAAATGATTTTACTATTATATTTCAAATTTAACGAAATGACTGAAAATGTTGTTATTTTTTTAACTAGGTACCAACGGACATTTTATATCTACGCCAGCAGAAGATCGAATCGTATCGCGGCAACTACGAACAGTTTATCAAGACGAAGGGCGAGCGTGAGAGAAATCAGCAGCGCGAGTATGAGGCGCAGCAAGCCAAACGCGCTCACGTTCAAGAGTTCATTGACAAGTTTCGCTATAATGCTAATCGTGCCTCCAGTGTGCAAAGCAAAATTAAGATGCTTGACAAATTGTAAGTATTTATGATCTATGGTTCATGATGTATGAGTTATGATCCATGATCTATGAGCGATGATCCATGATCAATTATCAATGATCTATGATTTATGATCCATGAACTATGATCCATGATCTATGATTCATAATCTATGATCCATGATCGATTATCAATAATCTATGATTTATGATCCATGATCTATGATCCATGAAATATGATTCATGATATATGATCCATGATCGATGATCCATGGTCGATTATCAATAATCTATGATTTATGATCCATGATCTATGATCCATGAAATATGATTCATGATCTATGATCAATGATCTATAAACTATGATTCATGATCTATGACCTACAATCCATGAACTATGATTCATGATCTATGACCTACAATCCATGAACTATGATTCATGATCTATGATCCATGATCGATTATCAATGATCTATGACTCATGATCCATGACTTATGATCCATGATTTATGATCCATGATCTATGATCCATGATTTATGATCCATGAACTATGGATCTATAATCTACAATCTATGAACTATGATTCATGATCTATGATCCATGATCTGTGATCCATAATTTATAATCTATGCTTGATAATCGATAAATCATGACCTACGATTTGCAAATCATATTTTATGGTTTATAATTAAACATCTATAATCTATAAATTGTAATCCACAAATTATAATCAATGATCTGAAATTCATAATCTAGAATTCAAGATCTATGATTTATGATCCACGGTTTACAATTAAAAACTTGTTAATTATGGATCATAGATCATAGATCACAATCGATGATCTATAATTTGTGATCTAAAATCTATAAACTATGATCAATGACTGTGACTTATATTTTATGATCTATAATCCGTGATTTATGATCTATGATTTTTCTATGTAATAATCAACACAAAAAATAAATTTCATATTAACAAATGATTCTCATTAATTTTTCTTTGCAGACCCGTACTAAAAGCCATCGACAAAGAAAGCGAAGTGACGTTACGATTCCCTGACGTGGAGCCGCTGAGTCCGCCTATACTCCAACTCAACGAAGTTTCATTCCGCTATGGCACTAAACCCGACGAACCCTATCTCTTCACCAACGTCAATCTCACCGCGACTTTGCAATCGCGAATTTGTATCGTCGGAGAAAATGGCACCGGAAAAACCACTCTGCTCAAACTCATCGTCGGTACTCTGAGTCCAAATAAGGGAACCATTCACTGTCATCGCAATCTGAAGTTTGGCTATTTCAGTCAACATCACGTTGATCAGCTAGATATGAGTGTTTGTTCCGTCGAACTTTTGCAAAATAAATTTCCAGGTTATTATTTTTTTGAAAAATAATGCGAAATTTGATAAATTGTTGTAAACAAAAAAATCCCAGCAAACGAAAAATTATTTATTAAGGAAACAATTTCAATTGAATGTCGAGAAATAAAAGAAACATTCATATTGAAATTTAATACTATAATATAATATTGCAATGTAACATTGGATTTCAGTATTAAACATTTAATATTGCAAAATTAATTATTATAGTAACTATTTTTAGGAATTAATAATGTAAACTGCTTTTGCAATATTACATTATCATTAATAATATTATGTAATTTTGCAAAATAATATTGGAATGTGGTAAAGTAATTATCGTAAATATCACACAATAATATTGCAATCAAGTTTTACATCGTAATTCAAAAATTCAATACAATTTTAAAATTACAATTTACAATATTATAATACTAAAACATTATATAACAGTGTAATATTGCAATATTGTATTGTAAAATAAGATTAGATATAATATCGCAATATAATATTACAGTGTAAAATTTGTAATTTAATATTTCAGTATAAGGTAAAAACATCTGTTATCGACACCTTAGTACCAGTTATCGACAATCTGAGAGAAAAAAAAGTTAGAAATAGGATTTTCAATGATAATGAAGATAACTGAAGCATTGTCGATAATGGCAATTTTTGCTATAATATTGCAGTGTAATATTATTTATCAAAAAAATATTATTTATCTAATTAAACATAATTTATTTATTTTATTTTAATATTAAAATATTTATAATAAATTTTTTATAATAAGAAATGTTTTGATAAAAACATAGGTAAGCCAATCGAGGAATACAGAAGGATGTTGGGAAGCTTTGGAATCAGTGGCGATTTGGCATTACAGCAAATAAGCTCTCTTTCCGGAGGACAAAAGTCGCGAGTGGCGTTTGCGTTGATGTGCGCGGCTATGCCAAATTTCCTCATTTTGGACGAACCGACCAATCACCTGGATATTGAATCCATTGAGGCACTTGGAAAGGCTCTTAATGCTTGTCAAGTAATAACAGTTGAATTAATATGTTTTTTTAAAATTATTTTCTTTGATTAAGTCTAAGATCTATATGATCTATAAATCATGATCTATGATCCATAATGTATGATTCATGATTTATAACTCAGGATCCAAAATCCATGAAACATGATCCATAAATCATGATCTATGATCCATAATGTATGATTCATGATTTATAACTCAGGATCCAAAATCCATGAAACATGATCCATAAATCATGACCTACGATCCATAAAGTATGATTCATGATTTAATGATTATTATTAATGATATATGATTTATGGATCAATGATCCAAGATACATAATTAAAAATCATGATTCATAATTATTAATATGTAAATGATAGTAATATAAATAATAATATATAATGTTGTATGATTTATGATCCATGATCTCTGATCCAAGATCTATGATCCATGAATTATGAATCATGATCCATGATTTACAAACCATGTTTTATGATCCATTATCTATGATCCATAATCTATAAATCATGACCTACGATATGCAAATCATAATCTATGATCTAGAATTCAAGATCTATGATTTATGATCCACGTTTTACAATGAATAAGTTGTTATTTATGCATCATAGATCATAGATCACAATCAATGATCTATAATCTATAAATAAATAATAATATAAATAATAATATATAATTCATGATCTATAATGCTTGATCTATGATCCTTATTTTAGGTATACTCTTATAATAAAAATATTTTTTTTAGGCTGGAGTGATCTTAGTATCTCACGACGAGCGACTCATCCGAATGGTTTGCACGGAACTATGGGTCTGCGGAGAAGGCTCGATTCGTTGCATCGAGGGTGGCTTCGATGTCTATCGCAAAATCATCGAATCGGAACTTGACGCCTAAAAAACAAATGCATTCTCGTTCGTTATACGTGAACGTACATTGTAATTAGTTTCATATTTCATTTGTATAAAACAAGACCAATTCTTAGAAACTTGTATTAATTTATTATTAATCTGTTCATTTTCAATTGCAAGCATTTCAATAACACAATTATTGTCGTTACAAGGCTTTTACAAAACTATATTTTGTCGTATTTTTGAACAATCATTGATTTTATATCCATTTTGTTTTTCAAACTCAAAAATGTTTATTCATCCAATGAGACACATTTGTATATAATATAAATAATATTTAATTTAATTGTATTTAAAATGAGCAATTAAAATTTATACAGTTTTAGAAAATGAATCCTTTCGGCGTTCTTTATTGTCTTACGAGTTAGAGCGAGTTAGAGCAAAATAGAGCATTATTTTGTAAAAATGCGTAGAAATATTTTGGACTTTTTTTTTTGTTTTTAACATTATTTATCATTATGATTATAGTGAATGAAGTTTTGAATCGTGTCACTCCCACACGAAAGTCGCGTCAAATCGACATGATCTATAAGCGTCGTACCGTTACGTGTTTGCATGTACGAATGATGAAACGAGGATGCGTACTACTTTCACAAGCAAATGGAGCTCCCTGCTCATAACCGAAATCAAATAGTCTTCCTTTTAGAAGTCACGTTTAATTTAATGCTTTTGATTTTGCTTTGTACTTTTTTTTTTGCTTTTTCCCAAAGTAATTGAAGTCTTTAAAGGAAATACTTACAAAAATCATGTATATATATATATTAAGTACTCTCAAGAAAAGATTTTGAAATAGTAGTATTTTTAAGAAAGTAATTATTTAAAATGATTTTAAACAAAGTATTTTTTAATTTAAATCGTTTTATTTTTTAAATTGTTTTAGTTTGTTTAATTTTAATTTAAACAAAATATTTTGAGGAAAATATTTTAAAAATTATTACGAAAAAGTATGTTTCAAAAAGTATTTTCAAAAAAGTACTTTTTCAACAAAAATCGGAAAAGTACTTTTTCAATAAAAATCGGAAAAGTACTTTAAAAATGGTACTTTTAAAAAAGCACTTTTAATAAAGTATTAAAAAAATTTTGTTGTTTTTTTTTTTTTTTTTTTTTTTGGAAAAAAAGAA
>JABFPJ010007217.1:0-10155 GCA_022817425.1 Gryon sp. ZL-2020 | reverse complement strand
TGAAAAAGTAAAATTTTTTACTTTTTTGGAAGTGAAAAATTTTTTCACTTATGAATAAGTGCAAATTTTTACTTTTTTGAAGTGAAAAAATGTTTCACTCAGCAAATAAGTGAAATTTTCACTCATTCAAATTTAGAGAGTAGATTGCAAGGAAACTCAATTTAAAAATAATATGTACAAATATTTATTTACATAAAATGTTTGTAATAAATTACTCGCTTTTTTCGTTTACTATTATGCGCGAATTAATCGCGATTATGCCAACATGTCGCCGTTAGTAAAATTAACCTTTTAAACGAAAGTTCTTATATGTCAATTTTTATAAGCGCCGTGAATCAATCAGTTATAAAGTTCTTTTATTATATTATTCATATATTATAATTACATTTTTTTTTCTATTTTCTTTTATATTATATAATTAAAATCTTAGTGAAAACATTCTATTTCTCCGAGAATCGAACTCAGGTCCCCAAAGTGATAGACCGATGTCTTCTCCATCATACCAGTCTATCACTTAAAATATGAAACTTTATTGAGAAATGCACTCCTCGCTTATGAATAAGTAGTTTTCCACTTTTTAAAAAAGTGAATTTTCTTTCACATATGAAAAAGTAAAATTTTTCACTTTTTTGGAAATAAAAATTTTTTCACTTACGAATAAGTACAAATTTTCACTTATTCAAATTTAGAGAGAATACTCATTTAATTATATATTAATGTTAATACTATAATATTAATACGTTTAAATTATTATCAATTCTTAATACTATAAAATAATAAGTATTAAATATTACCAAAAAATTGTGATGTTTTTTTCAATTGATTTTGTTATAACAAATTTAGATTTGTTAACTCTTTACAATTGAATAAGTACATAGTTGTCCTCTTATTTAAATATGTGCATATACACTTACAATAAGTGAATATTCACTTATGGCAAAGTTATAAGTCGTCCACTTTTTGGTTATAAGTGAGTATACGCTTAGAATGAGTGAAATTTTACATATTCAAATTTTCAGAGAAAACTTAGTGAATGACAAAATTTTATAAACTTCTCTAATAACGCAAAAAACAGATTTGTTCTAAATTCACACGACCCCCCTAGTAATAAATTATTAGAGCAAGCCCAGATTATTGTAAGGGCACTTAAAAGGCAACCGCAGTTTTAATGGTATTTAGTGACAGAATTGAAAAGGTTTATATAAGGCTAATAAAGTTTGCCTTTAATACGAAAGCCTTTAAAAGGCCTTCAAAGAGTCTTTATTGGTATTTCATACGGGCTATAAACAGGTATGTAACGTTTCTCCCAACATATTTCTTAAGACTTAACAGGCCCCAAAGAACAATGAACAATAATTATATAAACTAATTTCTAAAATTAATTTTAATAACGTTTATGGACATTGTAAATTAAAAATAAAGAATTAAATAATAAAAAATGTACTGGTCAAAATTAAGTTAAAATAAGGTATACCCAGGTTTACCTGGTATGTTTTATTTAAGCAAGATTAATTGTAAGTCCTCATAGCACAGTGACCAGAGTGCCTATCTGCCATGTTGAACATTCGAATTCAATTCCTGAAATGGATGAGTTTTTTAGAATGAAAATATAGATTAAATGGATTTAATTATGATGAAAAATATTATTTATTATACATAATTTACATTTAATGTATTGTATTTTTATTAAATAAAAAATAATTACGGGCTCGCCAAACTTGGCATATTTAGGGCCTACTTAGGTTAATCTTTATAGGTAACTAATAGGCGAAGCGTTACATTCCTAAGAAGGACTTGATTTAAACCTTTATAGAGCCTTTAAATGGCTTTGCGAATTGCATGGGCAAACCTATACAGAGCCCAAAAACAATTATTAATTATAAGGGTAGTATCTTAAATATGTCTCATTGGAAAAAACATTCTGGATACAAATATTCGATTAGACATACACTAGCCAAAAAAACCGGAAAAGAATTTTTTAGTACATTTTAAGCAAAATTCAAACTAACGTAACTTTGCGATTTTCCATCCGATTTGGAGGTTTTTTTTAAATTGTTCATAAAAGCCTCAACTTTACGATGCTTGAATTTAAAAATAAGTTTTACTTTTGCTACACGGTAAAATTTGAAAGAACTAAAACAACTTTTTTTTGTAAATTTTTGCAAAATTTAAACACTTATGCAATAAGTAAGTAACATTAGTAAGGTTTACTCAACTTAGTGTACACAAATTCAAATGTCGCAAATGTTACACTAGAACGAATCAAAGAAAAAACAATTTTTAATGTATTGAGTTCAACAATTTAGGTTTCTTAATCATTTATTTAAAGTGTATTAAAATGTTGCTCTAACATATTTTTCAGAAAGATCAAAAACTTAGTAATAATATTCAAATATAATATCTTTAATGTGATTTTGGATAAATATAATGTCAGGCAATCTTATGATGAATGTATTTATAATTTCAATTTCATTTATTTTAACATACTGCATTATTGTATCATACTCATAACAAGTACACTCTTACCTAATATAAATTTTACTGCATACATCATGCTGATTTTCAGTTTTAATCTTTAAAAAAAAACGACTGAATTTACATTATTTTAGTGTAAAAGATATAAAGATGGTATTCAATGTAATTTTAATATGAATTTGGTGTTTTCATAATGTAAATATGAAAAAAATAAATATATTAAGTAATACTTTAGAAATGTATGTCTATAAAAAAAATAAAATTGTGTATGTTTTCATTTTAATTTATTATATTTGGGATATTTTATTGATGGAAGATGTAAATGTGGTGTAAAATATGGTGTTGTAAGCATTGGTGTAAAAAGTTAACAATTTTGTACCATTATTACATTAAAGAGTTTTGGTGTAAATTATAGGGTAAATTTCAAAACACGCAGCGTTTCAAATCGCATATTCTTATTTAACGATTATGGTGTAAAAGAAAAAATGAATAATCTAAGGTGCAATTATAGTATAAAAATAGACGCGTTCAGACCATATTTTGAACAGAATTACACCAAAAGTTTCAGTGTAAATTACGGTGTAAATCTCAACGGCAAGAAGTGTAAACATAATGTAAAAAAGTCGGTATTTTTACACCTAAATTCAAGTGTAATTCTTCGTATTCGATAGATTGTAATTATTCTATTTTGATATTATGGATTTTATTGATCTAGTAGCGCAAAATAGAATATAAAATAAGATTTATGGATCGCTTAACTGGGTTAGTTTTATTTGTTATATCATCATATTATAATAATAACATCATTATAGTATATACTGAAAACTTTACTATGATGCACTAAGTTATCGACAATGTCTGGAAAAAATTAGTTATAAATTATAAGATCGTTTAAACATAAGAAAATAAGTCATAACGTATGATAAATACAACATAAAACTTTAGATTTTTTATAGTAAAAGGATTATAAGGAATATTATGGGTTAAATTAATTATTTTTCCATTTTTTCCATATTTTCATTACAATTACACTCAAAACTTTACATTGTAAAATTACAGTAAGTTTACTTTCTATATTTTAATTCTTAATCGATTTTACAGTAGAGCTGTATTTTTAATTTAAATAATGTACATTTCAAATAAAATACTGTAATAATACATTTTTTTGTGTTATTTTAAAGTGATATTAACTGGAAAACGTACTGTAAAATCACAGATGTCGTTTTGAGTGTAAGAAAACAAGTATAAAAAATAATAAATTTGATTTAACATCATGCATTTTTTAAATGAGCCGACAAAAGTTTTGTTTTACACGTACAATTTTATCTTAAAATGTATTCTTAATTTCTATCCAGAGTTATGTTTTTGTAATAAAAAATGTCTTAATAATTGTATATATTTTCAATTATTTAATTAATTAATAATTAATTAAATTATTGCTTGTCTATAGAAGTGTCCGTTGTATATCAGTACTATTTCAGTAGTAAACCTATAACATATTGGTTACATCCCGTTTATTTTCGAAGGTTTCATAGTTCTGTGGATAAAGTACGAGACCAAATTTTTCCCCGATAATCGCTTTTTACAAAATTCGAATAAATGAAAATGAAAAAAAAACAACTTTATTTGAACATGTTATTGTTTATGTAAATGTCATAAACATAATACATTTACTTAATAAAAAGTACAATTGTTATTGCTTAAATGAATTTTGGATGATATGTAACACTGTCGGATGAGTACATCGATTAAAAGCCACTTTATGTTTTCCCAAGTAAACATTCTGTTGTGGCACTAAAATCGTAAAGGGGAGTATTAGATTATGAAGCAGGTAAAATGATGAAAGTTTTGTTCCTCTGGGAAGTTGTGCAGATGTCTAATATCTAACATCAATGACAATATTTGCCATAACAAATTTAAAAGTCTATATTTATTAGATTTCTTGTATATCCAATTTTATCAAAAGCAATTAACATTATTTGTTAATTAAACAAAAAGTTAAATTTATTTTATTGTAGTAAAATTAAGCAAAAATAAATTTATGCTTTTTTTAAATTTAATTAACAAATTATTAAAATTAATTCATAATTTAAAATTTAAATGTAATTTTTTAAGTTATTTTACTCAATTAAAGTAGATAATGTATGAATTACTAATAATCTGCAAAACAATTAGAAGAAAAAGCTGACAATTAATTACTAAAATTAGTTTTGATCTGTGATAGAAAACAAAATATAAAATAAACATGTTCATTAACAAAACATAAAATGGCTTCCTCTTTAATGTATAGATTTAAATATATTTTATTGTATTGTCAGTAAAGCTTATTAATCGGAAATCAAAATATCAACATCGTTAATTGAAATTCACGTTATTTGGTATATTTTGATATTAAAAGAGTAATCAGTTAGCTTAATTTGAAATTCAGTGCCACTTTTTACTCTTTAACGAAATGTCACTTCTGTAACAATACTTATATATATTTGTTTAATTAAAAGACACTTTTTTATAATTTATACAATGAAAGCAGTTGCATTAACTGTGTCTTATATTTTATTAATTAGTTATATAAGTTGTAGTTATTTTAATTTTAAGTTTTGTTGTACCAAGGAAGTTAACGCAATGTCCAAAAAATATTTCAATTTAACAGTATTCAGAAACGCATCGAGTTATACTCACAAAAATTACTCTGCAAGTGACAATGTGAGAGATATTATTATACAGATTTTAATAGTAGGTTTAATTGTTCATGCACTGTTCAATGTAGTATATTATTATTGCAAGAAAAATCAGGTATGTATATTTATTTTAATTGCATTTTTCAAAATTAGTAAAAGTTAATAAAAAAAGTATTCAAATTATAAAATGCATAATACAATTATTTTTAATAAATTATTTTGTTAACTTTAAACATTTGTTATTTATACATTTTATCATTTTTAAGATTTTTTTTCACATTAATAAAGTAATAATTTATTTCATCGTATGAAATGTACATAGTTTATTTTATCGATTGCTACATTTATTTTGCTTAATTTTCATTAGGTTAACGATGAAGAAACAAAAGAAACATCTTCGGAGGAATCATCAGAATTAATTGAATCAGATTCTACAGATTCTAGCGATCTTCATAGGTATTGTAACAAAACAAATTCGAAAAGACGACACAAAATAAAGAATTCTCCGCCAGCACTTTACACATTTAGTAGACGTTTACGCGAATGATTAATTTCGTAAGTTCTTCATATTTCTTTTAATTAATTTCACAATTACATTTTGTTATTGTAAAGTATTTAATTTGCCAATTTATTTATTTATTTTTTAGGTAAAAAAATCTTGCTGGAATAACTAATTACTGATTATTTTACTACAGAAGTGACACAAATAAATTAATTAATGTTATTGTAAATTATACAAAATGCCATTTTGTTTTCGAATTATTTTGATTATAGTGACAAATGACACAAATTGCAACACTTGACTTCGTCTTTAATTCAATTTGTAATTATAAAAAGTTATCATGCGAAAATAAATTTTAACTATTTTTTAACTTCTAACTTTATTTTTATTTACTGCGAATATTTGTTAATTCTATCATTTGTTGTAATGTAAGACAAAAAATATAGCGCCATTAAAATTCATCCCTGATATGATGTGAATTTCACACAAATTCGACCAACTTCAGTTGATAAAGTACCGTAAACGGTAAATGTAAACTTCCTTTCTCAGTTTAATAAATGTGTTTTAAGTGAAATAGTTATTGGTGTAGGGCTCAGTGTCGCCATAACCCACAAGAAAAAAAGTTCAATGTGTTTGTTTGCAAAATTCCCATCAAACAATAATACGGTTTTTATAATTTCGTCGTTACAAATGTCACAAAACAGACAATAACAAACAATTTTTGCATTGTTGATCTCAATGTTTCATTCTTATTGAAAAGTTAAAATTCAAAAAATGGTAAGTTAAGTAAATAAATTTTGTTTATTCCTTCTTTTCTAAGCATCGCATTAATTTATTGTCTATTTATTATTATTTATTATATATATCATTAATTTATTGGTCACTTGATTATCGTACAATGCACTATTTTTTACTGATCGATTGTGTTCAATACGTCACGAGCCGCAAAATAAGACGAAGAAGGGGTAAACAAGCTATTTTCCTTTGCTTCATAGTGTTTATTTTATTTCTTTATACATATAAGGTTATTCCAATTGACGGAATGACGACCTAACCTCACCATTCATCCTACACTCTAAACCACATTAAACATTCATTATAAAGTTGCACAATGACGTGAGTGTGACAGATAGACTTTCAACGCTTTTATGCTTTACTGCGTTTTCTTTCTTTTTTTCTTTTTAATTCTTGTATTTTTCTTTTTTTGTGTTTCATTTTGACCTCGATTTCGTTGTTTCTACAATAAGTCATTAATATTATTTATGAAAAGATTAATGGTATTTATCGTCTTATAATTCGTTTATCAGTCTGGCTCTGAGACGAAAGGCGACTTATTCGCCGCGGCAAAACAGTTGGCTGACACTGAAATTCAACTGCTGAAAACCATCGAGACATCAAGAAAAAATACAAAAAAGGATAAAATGTCAACAACTAATAATGTTAAACGAACGTCCGCAAGAGTTATGAATGTAAGTCAATTTTGTTTCTTTGCATTTTTTAACATTAGTTAGATATTACGCATTTGCTCGTTTAAATCAATACATCATTTATTATTTAAAGAATTCATTTTACGTAATTCCATTATTATATATATAAACATTACTGATAATTTTGCATTGCTTATTAATTTATTATTTCAGGCCAAAGCATCTCAAGTAATTCTTGCAGCTAAACAAAAAGCAATGCAACGTAAAATGGAAGAAAAAAAGTTTAATGACATCATAATTACGGATATTTATCAAAAATCTGTAGCGGCTTTACAAAATTTACATCATAAGGACACTGGACTTGTGTTGGATCGCAGAATGACGGAGCATAAATGCTTGTGGGATGAAAATTATCCTGAGTGTCCGGAACGATTTTCTAGGGTATTGAAAAGATGCGAGGAATTGGGTCTAGTCGAGAGGTGTCGGCTAATAGAAGCCCGGCCTGCTACCAAAGAAGAATTGCTTCTCAAGCACGATCTCAAACAAATTGAACAGTTAATGGAGACCAAAGGCTGCAATGATCTCGACAAACTTGAAAAACTTGCTTCCAAATATGACTCTGTTTACTTTCATCCGGTAAAAATCAGTTTTGCATAAATAATTCTTTTTGTTGTATTTGTTCAAGTTAATATTTTATTGGATCATTGTAGGCTACGTATGATTTATCACTGTTAGCTGCAGGATCAACGATAAATCTGATTCAAAATATATGTAAAGGTGAAGTTCAAAATGGAATGGCAATTATAAGGTAAAAATATTGATAATTTTACTTGAATTGATTTTTTTTTAATAAAATGTCTTTCTAATTTTAAAGGAAGTGTCTATTTTCGCTAAAACTTTGCTCGGGAAAAAGAATTTCCGATTTTATCTCCCTTGCTACAAAATACACTATTTCGCGTTTTTGGTTTCCTTGTTTAGACTATATCTGATAACAATAAGCACCGCGATTCCCGTTTTTTGTGTTTTCGGGTTTCTGGTTTCCCGTTTTCAGGTGAAAATAGACACTTCCAATTTTAAATGTGTATGTTTATAGGCCACCGGGACATCATGGAATGGAAAGTGAATATTGTGGATATTGTTATTTTAATAATGTCGCGATAGCAGTAGAAAAAGCATTGCAAGATAATTTGGCGAAGAAAGTATTGATAGTTGATTGGGACGTTCATCACGGTCAGGCTACACAGCAAATGTTTTATAATGATTCCAGGTATAAATATGTTGAATTAATTATCAAATATATATAAATAATAAAAATATTCAAAAAATCAATCTTGCTAAATTAGCAAGTATATTATTTATTTAATTCATTAAGTTTAATTTTTTAATTTGTATTCTGTACTATAATTATAGCACAGAATCTTATATATAATTTGCAATGTACACAAAAATATTATTTTGTACAAAAAATTATTTACTGTTTACAGAGTCGTTTATTTTTCAATTCATCGATACGAATATGGTGAATTTTGGCCAAACTTACGAGAATCTGATTTTGATTATGTCGGAGGAGATGGCGGTGAGGGTTATAATTTTAATATACCTTTGAATAAAACGGGTATGACCAATGCAGATTATTTAGCAATTTTTCAACAAGTTTTACTTCCAATGGCATATGAGGTAATTATACTATGATATTAATAAGTTTAAATAATTTTGAAATTGAAACACAAGAAAATTTAAAGAACACAAATCAAAATAATACAAAAAATATATTAAATATTGTATATTTTTCTGTATTTATAATTGTATAATTAAATTACACTTAATTTTAGTACTATTTAAAGTACTATATAAACAACTGTTACTTTAAATTTTAGTTTCAACCGGACCTTATAGTTATTTCGGCTGGCTACGATGCAGCAGTCGGTTGTCCTGAGGTAAAATTCTTTATTAATTTATTATTTGTTTGTAGTTTGCACCAGATCTTGTCATTGTATCTGCTGGCTTTGATGCTGCAATTGGCGATGAAAAGGTTGTGTTTCTACAGTGTTAAAGATTTCATACACACTTTTTAAGGAATTTTTTATTTATATATTTATTATTTTTCGTGTTGAACAATGTTTGAATTACAAATTATTTTATACTATTATATTAATAGTTATTTGATTTTGTTTTTTAGGGACAAATGGAAGTAACTCCAGCTTGCTATGCACACTTACTTTCATCCTTGATGAGTTTAGCTTCGGGAAAAGTTGCTGTTGTTTTAGAGGTATTTCTAAAGAAAGTTCCACCGTATTTTTATAACAAATATAACATATTTAATAAAAATATTTAATTTAATATTTCAAAAAACTCTTAGGGCGGATATTGTCTTAAATCATTAGCGGAAGGAGCTGCTTTAACTTTACGCACACTTTTGGGTGATCCTTGCCCAATGTTACAGACTTTAGATCCACCTTCAGACAAGTACAATTGTTATTTTTATATACAAATTAAATAATTATATAAATAATAAAATGATAACTTTTTTTTAAACAATATTATTTTTTAGTGTACGAGACACCATATTGAATGTAATTTATGCACACAAACCATATTGGAATTGTTATCAGTATCAAGACATGTACAGTATTAACAGTATTTCCAGCAATGAAGAAGAAAAACTCAGCCGACATATGCCAATTGTAATTTATAGGTATTATACATATGTGACTCGAAATTGAAATAGTATATTCCGCAATTAAGAAGAAAAGTTGTCGATTCTAGACGAGTATGAGGTTTGATGAACGAGCTGAAGGCAAGTGCAGCAATCTCAAACGAGTCGAATCGACAATTTCTCCGTAGTTGAGGACAATATTTTTCAGCAGTGTATCGAACAGGTCTTTTCTTCCTCGAAAAGTGGGATAAAAGTAGCACTTTCCCTCTCTAGGGATGGAAAATAACTATAGTGATGGAAAGTAACTAGAGTTAAAAGATCTGGTTGTCACTTATTTAAGTTATAAAAATACTTTCCCTCCCGAGGGAGAGAAAGTGCCACATTCGTCCCACTTTTGAGGGAAGAAAAGACGTGTTT
>JABFPJ010007216.1:0-10156 GCA_022817425.1 Gryon sp. ZL-2020 | reverse complement strand
CCCAGAACTAAAGAATGAAACAGTATATGTTTTAATTCTTAATACATTATTAAATAATTTAAAAATAAAAAAACACTAACTCCGGTGTAGCAGATCTTAAGAATCACCTTAAGGTGATTCTTCAGTCGAATTCACTGCTTCTCTTTTCCACTAATGGAGTCACCATTAGCTCTATCCTTTTTGCTCTTACATAGCTGAAGAATCACCTTAAGGTGATTCTTCAGTTAATTTCGTTGTTTCTCTCTTCCTCTAATGAATTTACTATTAACTTTATCCTCTTTGCACTTATAAAGCTGAAGAATCACCTTAAGCGTTACAGTCAGAGATAGTAATTAATTTCGATTTTCCAGAAAAGAGTTTCTAAATAATATAGACATAACAAGTGGAATTTAAAACAATAAGAATTTATATCGCAAATAAGAGTGTATTATTGGGGAAAGTATTGATTTATATAGTTTGTATTTACGATACTACTAACTTTTTTCAGTTCGACCATTTAATTAGATTTTTGAGTGAAACATGAACACGTTTAAAATGAATTAACCAAGTTATGATATTTGTCTGACTTTACCTTTTACGGAATGTTCCACTAATGAAATATAATGCAATAGGATTGACGCAGCTGTTGATAAAACACAAGCAAAATCCAATAATACGAAAAGCGTGCCAAAATGCATTGTAGACTTCCTCCGCTTGTGGATAAAAGTGAAACCACAGAGTGAATACTTGATATGGCGAGAAACATATGAAGAAAATTATAACGAACGAAATTACCATTTTTCCAACCTGTGAATGAAGGTTCAGTTACATGTTGCGTATGCTAAACAATATAGTAGTTATATATAAACAATATAATATTTTGTTTTATCCTTTTTTCTTTTGCAAAAAGAATTGAAATTCCATTAATTATGATTTGAATTTTATAAATCGTATATAAGAAATTTATTTTAACTCAAGAAATTTGTTTATTTGATTTGAAATTCATTTTCAAATCGTTTTCAAAATACTTTAAATGTAACCATTTTTTTTAAATTTCGGTTAAATTAAATTTTAAGCTACATTTAAAACCTTATATAGATAAAATGTATCAAAATACAGAGAAAATATTAATTTTTTCACGTCGTCATTAAACTTTTGTATTATAATTTTGAAATTAACGTTTCATCGTAATTTTAATGAATTTTCCATGAATGACAAAAATTGTACAGATACATTCATTGGAAATGTCCACTAATTTGTTTTTTTATATTCCATTTTTGCATACACATATTGAAATCATTTATTCTGTAAATTAAAGGAGTCAAATAATTAACAGTGATGACAAAAATATTCATAGATAATGCGACACTAAATATTTCATCTAAGTAAAAAAATGTGAATTTATCTGAGTTCCTGTATAAACTAGCATAGACATTTGTATATATACAATTCATATTAAAGGCATTTTCCCAAGGTAATTTACGACTCAAAATGATGCTGGGTTTAATCATCAAAGTATCGACTGCGCAAATTATATTAAAGATCTTTCTCTGCGGAGACATATATAAAGAATATTGCTTGGTTATATGCAATCAACATAATTTTTCGATTTATTTCCTCGAAATTAGTTAATTTAGGAACAGATAAAATTTTATTTTCACGCAAAATATAGTTAATTTGTTTAAAACACTAAGTAAATCAATTTTTTTAATAAATTAAACAAATTTATTCATTTTTTTGTAATGAATTCTATAGAAAACTTTTGATATGACAATTTTCGATTGAATATAAAATTAAAATACACATTAAGTAAAATTTTGTTTTAAATCAAATTTCAATTTTGAACAACGTTCAATTAACTTCGTTCTATGTACGTAAATGTGTTAATTTATAAGTCGGATTAATAATGCGGTATTCGAATTTGGCTTTCAGAAAAGCTTTTCATTAATGTTACCAATCGATGCAATTTTGTATATCTTTTGTATTAAAAGTATTGGCAAATAATGAACAGATTATTGCAAATTGTAACTTTGATTATTTTACTACAAATTTTGATAATGCGAAAAATGTTTTTTTTTCATATAATGGTTTAAATGGATGTTCAATTTTTTGTAAAAATTATATATGAAGAGTTAAAAGATTTGAAACTCTTTCGAGTCCATTTAAAAAAATATTTTGGAAAAGCATATATTTAGAATAAATTGAATAAAGTACTAAGTTTTACATTTTAAATAATTCTGTGAAACTTGAATTGTATTTCAGTTCTAAAAAAAATATTATTTAATTAAATTAAATTATAATACAAATAAATATATAAAATAAATTATATAAATAAAAATAAATTATATAAAAATAAAATTAATTAAGTAAAAAAAATGACTTTTTAATGGTCACATAATACGAATTTAAAATTTTTAAGTAATGTAGTGTTTCAAAAGGGATGAAATAATCATATTAGTTGACCTCGATATAAATAGGATACGATCTTTTTGTGATTCACGTAGTATATGGCCTGAATATTGTCCTCGAATATAATATTAACAAGTTCCAATAATTTAGCTCAACGCTGTAATTCAGTAAATAAGCAATTTTCATTCAACGAACTCTCGAAAAATCTATAATACAGTATTTGTTTTCTCTAATCTTGGAATCGACGCAGTGTGCAAGCTGCGTCGAGAAAATGACGTTAGACGTTATTGAAAAAAAAGAAACTTAAAAAAATAATAATAAAAAAAAGAGACAAAATGTGAAACTTGTCACGTTCAAGCAATATACTTACAGACAGCTTATTCATTCACAGATGATTAAATATGCGAGTACAAACCTTTCTTCGCGCACGTATTTGTTCGCGATAATGAGGTGCTCCATGGTCTTGTCCTGGCATATTTTTCGTCGAAATCTTCAGATGGTGAGCCATGCCTAGGTAAAATCCAGCGATCACGCAAAGCGGTATTGCGTAATAAATGAGAAACTTGAAAATCACCATCCCTTTCGTGTAGGATTTACCTTCGGTCCGTAGAAAATGAAGAAAAAAAAAGAAAAGAAAAATAAGAAGAAAAAATTTTTTTCAGCGAACGTTTCAATTCTCATAAATTCCATGATATCAAAAGTTTTACTCAAGGTACGTACATATTGCCACGATAAAAAAGATTCAACAAGCTTCAAAATATTGGCGAAGTCGAAAATTTTTAATTTCTCGGCAAACTTTTATAGAATTTCTTAGAATTGCAATTATTCTTTTTTTTGTATTCTTTTTTTGTTTTTTTAACTCTTTGGTATGTTTTTTCAGGGTATATTTGATATGCGAATACAAATTTATTCATTGAATTTAATTTAAACATCGAATAGGAATTTGTATTATTATGAACCTACCGAATTCCGCGGGATAGGGACTGCAAATTTTGATCGAGTGATTTGTTCTCGGCGAAATTATTTGTGTTGACACGTGAGAAAAGACGAGCGCAGGCATTGCCAGAACACATGCGAGCATCCAAATTAAGCCGGCTATCAGGACTGTTAACGGCTTTGCACTAAGTCCGGCAACGTGACGACGGATTGGATTTACAATAGCGAGATATCTGCAATGTTTTGCATACGATTAAACATTTTTCTCAACTGCGGAGATATACAAAGTGTAGACCTTTCGTTGATTGAACAGTTATAAAAGTCATTTGAATGTGCAATCTAAATAAATAAATTAATAGGAACATTGGCCCAAATGATTTATCATGTTATTTATTTGTATAAAACAGCAGATGTTAACATGAGATTATCTCGCGCTTGAGATGTTTTTGATATTTTAACTTGTAATTTATGGAAACTCATGTAAAAGTGTTAGGAAATTATATTTGACGGCGAAAAGAAAAGACGTTTTGGCATAAAAATTGTATTTTACAAAGTTGCGTTGCCCAAACTAAAAATAACCGTGATAAAGTTGAAATGATAATATATCAACAACAACGACTATAAAATAAATTTAAGCTCGAACAATTGAAACACTCATAGCATACACATTTTTTGTACTTCGGGTAATTTTTTTATTTTAATCTTTTAACTTCAAAGATTAAAATTAAAAAAGTGTAAGTCAAATGATATAACGAAAAATAATTCAATGTAATTTTTAAAATATTATTGTAATTTTCATATATAGTTATTTGTGTAATAATTTTCACATTAGTTTCAATTCAGTTTACCAAAACTTCCTGACAAGGTTTAGATAATTCATTAAGTATGACACAAAATCTAACATTGGAGGAATTTAATATGCATGTTTAGTATAATTAATATAGTAATCTTGAGACATTGATAACCAATTTTACTATATAACATAATAATGAAATTACTGTAATGTCCTGAAATTGCTGTACGTTCTCAAAAGAAAAACCTATTAATATTTGTACATGAAGGTATGGTAATGTAATAATAAGTTTCAGAAATGAATAATTTGTAATTTATATCTTTATTGGAAAAGTGTTGCACAGTTGACCACTGCGCACAAGCGAAAGGATGCGCAATAGGCTACTGCGCAAGATTTTTCCAGCAAAGGTACAGTAAAATTATTTATTAATATCTTAAAACACACCATCATTATTCAATTTTTATTTTCCGTGTAATAAATGTTAATATCAATTTGTTTTTACAGCTAATGTAAAATTCCCGCGCAAAAAAGAATGTCTATAGCAGAAGTATCGCAAGAAGCTGGATGATAATGAACACTTGCCAAGCACTTGCCTTCTTATTGCCAGACTGTTGCCAAACTTTTGCCAGATTGTTACCAAATTTTTGCCAGACTGTTGCCAAATTTTTGCCAGATTTATAGTTGGTATTAACTTGGCAGCTCTCGGGTAACAAAATGGCAGTAATATGGCAAACGTATGGATCATCATCCAGCTTTTTGCCATGGTTGTGCCATACTTATGTCGGATATCATTTTTGTACGGGTTGTGTTAATCATAGTAATTTAATATATAATGTGCATCGAATTTATTTAATTCGATGATAAATACAAATTTAATATATAAATACCGTTCAGCGGATAGAGCTGTGAGTGTAAAAACTGAGACACCAATTGATATATCCTTCGCATATTCTGATATCTTGCAAACAGCGAGGCCCCAGTGCCAGGATTCAATGGTGTAGATAATCGACGTGAATGGAACGCAGGTCAGGATTACCTGTTGCAATTTCAATAGATTAAGTACAATGGAATTCTTCTTTTATTTCTGACATAATTAATTAATGAAATTAATTAATGAAATTAATTAATTAAATGTATTAAGTTAAATTAAAAAATTAAATTAAATTAATTAAATTAGTTAATTAAAATTAACAGATTAATCAATCAGAGAAGTAGTCGGTTGAACATAATACCAACACACGTGCAAATATATATACAATCGGGATCAACATATGGACATAACATTTTATTTATTATTATCTGCAAGTGATGAAATGTAAGAGTCAATCTGTTCAGTGAATATACAGGTTTAATCCTTCGACAAATTGAAAATGTAACTCTAAACTATTAGTCATGCATATGAACAATTGTATGCTTTTGTACATATAGATTTGCATAACCGTCAGTTAAAACCGAATTTCATGTACATAATAATTTCAATTTATAATATACATACAAATGCATGAAGCATCTTTGATTTAAAATGATGATTCTGTCTGGTATGATATTAAATGATATTTCTATGATGTTGTGATGAATTGCATATGTTATGTCGATACAGAAAAATAACGAAGATTTGATTTTTTATTTCGTCTTCAAATGTACTAAAACGTAATATAAGTTGGCTTTTTGAAATAAAATCAAATATCTCTTTTCATGCGAAAAGATAGCAGAAGTAGTAAGATTTCTTTTTGGTTGTATAATTAATCATATTGATTGGATTTTGATTGAATCTATACTCGAATATTCGTACATTTAACGAATCAATTATAATCTAAAATCAACAACATCGTTAAATATCATGGTACCTTCTTCTATGGAGATAAATGATTTGTCAGATTTCTAAGTTGAGATCATTATTTTTCAGACTGTATATATTTGTTGCAAAGATAAATGGAAGTAACGGATTTCTACGAATTTTGAAATATTTACATTCATCGTAGAATTTTGATGCATGCAGAAAACACGAAAATGTTAAATCTCATAATCTATGAAATTAGTTCGTAAAATATAAGAAATAAAAGTTTGATTCATATTTTAAATGAAAATTTGTCATTTTTCTGTTTAATTTCATAAACAACATTTGTTTCAACATCAATTAGAAATATTAAGTGATACTAAAATGATTGTCCTTGAATGAATTCATATGAAACAATATGAATGCTTAAGTTAAATTAAAGTGTATGAGGAACAACATCGCATACTCAACCAAGAATTAAATATTCTTGGTTGAGAATTGAATCTGCATCTGCATTATTCGACATTCGAAATTCAGTATGAAGAAATTGATTGTCGATATAAAGTATTTTTGTAAAAAAATGTACTAAAAGTTATCTAATTTAAACATTCATGGACAAATTATGTATGGTCCACATATGAATGATCTTTAACTTAAACTATTATTATCCATATAATTTATATTATACTTTTTTTTAATTTATTCCATTACTTTACTTAAATTAGAGAATATATTTTAAATAATATTACGTTGAAAATATAATTTTGCTTTCTTATTATGATTTTTTTTTCTAATTATATTTGAATTTTGATGATTTATTAAAAAATGATACATAAGTAAATGAAATTTCAAGATATATTTACCAATAAGTCTCCTATAGCTAATGAAAGTACGTATGTGTTTGGGATGTTCCTTAAATTTGGATATCGAGATAAAATGATAACCAAGACTCCGTTCCCAGTTACGCCAGTAATAAATATGAGCGAAAAAACAAAAGGCACTATATAAGTTTCAGGACGTTCAATGTACGGTATATATGATTCGTCGTAATCATAATCGGACGTTGTATTTACATCGCGAATCTGCAAGAAAAATAATAAAATTAGTTCACAAAACATAATTCAGTATATAAATTTTATAATAATATATATTTTTGAACTTAAATTCATTTGAATTAGCAATCAAATATGAGTCTATTTGCAGAAATTGGAAATAAAATTGAATTCAAATTTAGTTTTATACGACAACTGTTGAATAGTTACCACATAATATTATTACGACAAGAAGAAGTTTCATTACAATCTCAATGTTTTGCTAATTTCCCTAATTTCTTCAAAACCGCAATATCAATTAAAACTTATTTCCAATTCTCAGACTAATAATAATTTATCGTAGCATCTTTTGGAAATTAAACTCGACTTACATTCCCATTCTATCGCATTATCCAACTAATGATATCACGCTTTCATCTTGGCATTAAGCTAATTCATTTGATTCAAACAAATGAAGTTGAATTATTGAAAAAAAGAACACTTAAAACTACCTAAGTTTAAACATGGATACATGGGAATGAAGTATAGTCGAGAACTGTTCTAAACAACATAATGAAACTTATTTTAAATATTATTTTATTTACATAATTATTTATATAAAATAAATTATTTACATTATTTTTATTAATCATTAAATTATACTTTTTAAATTACTATTTTATTCATAATTTTATGAGCAACTATTTAAATAACGCGGAGCTTATAATATTACGATTTAATAGTTTGCAGTTATAATACAGACTTTAAAATGAAAATATATGTGTTATTCATTTCAGTATTTGCGATATTGAAAAAAGGTCAATAAAATAAGAGTCTCTACGTTATATATGAGATTTATGATACAAGATGAAAAGAGTATCGGAATATCATCTTATACGATACAATATTAATTTAATTGGAAAAGGAAATTGTTAAAAATTTGTTTAAAATGTTTCAACAAAATTAATTTCACGTTAAATATTAAATATTAAATAAATATAAAAGACAAATTATTCTGAATATTAAATTAAATATTAACGTATTTGATGTTAAGTGTCACATAATTATAATGTAATTGAATCTTATTCAACGAAATGACATTTCAACAGTTTTTAATAGCTTTTCATTATTATAATTCGGAGTTTGCAATGCTTCACGAACAGATTAAGTGAATATAACATTTTTCTATATCATTGCATTATTTTAATGTGTGAATTCAATAATGAAGCTTGGTTTAAATTTGATTGAAAAACATATTATGCGAGTCATCTGGTTAGAACGTATATATGACATGTTGTATGCAAATGGTAAAATGCATAAATTCTTTCATAATTATAATCATGAATATAAATTTCATAATTAACTTCACCATAACGAAATCATTTGCTTAATTTTAATGTTTTTGAAATATATTGAACATGATGTATGGCACGGACGTACAAAATCAATGCATAAATTTTATTGGTTCATGCGAATTCCATCGATTGTGTATGTGTTTGTAAGATAATGCATAACTATAGTTAGAATAACAGACAGTGTTTTATAACGAATCACTGCGGAACGTGCACGTAAAACGAAATATAAAGTCCGCTCATCGTTATTTTAGTAGTTGCAATGAAATTGCGTTGAACATAATCTCGTTGGAAAGTTCATCGTTAAAAGTACAATATTTTTTCTAACCACCCTGTAGACTAAGAGAATAAGTGTTTTTAAATGACGAATATTGGCTTTCACTTTTGCTTTATAGTTAGTAGTTGATAATGAATTACAATTTGCTCATTGTTGCAGTTTAAAAGTGCTTTTTATCATTAACTAAAATGCTAAAATAAATTTTGAAATATAGAAGAACTTTAAAATTACGCAAACAAAAAAAAATATCTAACAAAAGAGCTTTTTTTTCAAAAAGAAAGTTCGAAGATACTAAAAAATTCTCTTTAGTTTAAATATTTACTCTAATTCAATGAATTTTACATGTCTTGGAAAATATATGTTAAGATGAATAATTGTGTATGTCATTCGAGTCATTTGGGAACACTGATATTATATTTGGTCTAAAGAAGAAATTGTATTACGGTTTCTGCAACATTTCTGCATGTATAAACTATACATATATACGTTAAAGGTCCTCTTAAAGGAATCTCAAAGGTTGTATTAAAACATGTTCATTCGAGTTGTTATGGAATACGGGTAAATAAAACTCATTTTCAAACGATCTTGATTACTCTTCACAAAGGCTGAAAAATATATATAGCGAATAAAAAATGTAGAATTCCCGACAAAGTTTCATTATATTAATAAAGCATTTATATAACAAAAAAAAACGGACATTAAAAAAGAGCTTCAAATATCAACAGGTTTTCGATTTGACAAATTTATTTGCTTATTTATTCGTTATTAATACATTGGTAGACAGAATGAATATATATTTATGATGCGTGAAATTTCACAAAATTTTTATATTTTAAAATCAATTTAAGGAAAAAAGATCACAATGTCTTGGTCTTTTTATAAATTCAAAAACAAAGTTTTCGAAATTTGTATGAATTATTTTTAAAGGGTAAAGTTGTGATGTAAAGTGTTAATGATCGAGATTTTATATGCTTAAACTTGCTTTCTAAATTTTGAACAGTAGAAGAAGTTAATATTGATGGATTTAAACTTATGGGTCATGTATTTATTGAAAAAGAATACGATTTACAACATTAAATGTAGAATTTCTATTTTATTGTAGAAGAAATGTGAATACTAATATCCATTCACGTTTTTAAAGTAATTTCCAGTTTTTCACATTTCCATTCTGGATAAATAATTCTATATACCTTGCTGGTTTTCATATTTTATAAGAAAAGTAAGAACAAATATGAGAATAAGAATAAGTATCGAAATGTAATTTTATACACCATAATATTTTATCGTCGATATTTTATAGGATGTTAACAATTTCATATCCATAAATCTATTCGATACATTAGATAAATAAACATATAAAATAACAAGAATTGTATGATACAGTTTTATATTTTATGAATGTGGACGACTTTGGAAAGAACAATACAACGCTGTAAGGTTCTTAATTTTATCAAACTTTTTTTCATAAGATCACGCAAAAAATTAAATGGTAGATACAACAAATACGATAGTAAGATCTACCATTTTGTAGTACATTTTACCGCAAAAGTGGTAAATGTTATCACTTTTTGGTAAAATTTACCATCGTATTTGTTGTGTCGA
>JABFPJ010007215.1:0-10158 GCA_022817425.1 Gryon sp. ZL-2020 | reverse complement strand
AAAATTGTACTTTTTCATAAGTCAAATGAATTATTGACAAGCTAGGAGTGCATTTCTCAATTAAGTTTTGTATTTTAAGTGATAGACTGGTATGGTGGAGAAGACATCGGACTATCACCTTGGGGACCTGAGTTCGATTCTCGGAAATAGAATTTTTTCACTAGGATTTTCATTATATAATATAAAAATTAAAAAGAGAATAAAAAAGAAATATAATAATTATAAAATATAAATTATATAATAAATGAATATTATTTTAATAATAAATAATTTTTCACTTTTTTAATAAGATAAAATTCACTTTTTCTAAATAAGCTATTTTTCTGACTTTTTCAATAAGTGAATATTCACTTATTATGGGTGGAAGACTCTGGACTCAATCAAAAAGTGAATTTTCACTCTAAATAAGTGAAATTTCACTTATTT
This sequence comes from Gryon sp. ZL-2020, assembly GCA_022817425.1. NCBI lineage: Eukaryota > Metazoa > Arthropoda > Insecta > Hymenoptera > Scelionidae > Gryon > Gryon sp. ZL-2020. Next base: position 9,732 of record JABFPJ010007215.1, on the reverse strand, counting down.
AAATTTAGAGAGTGTAACTTAATCTCTTACTTAATAAAATAGCATTATTTCTTTTTGAATGCAATATTAATTATGTATAAATTATCTTATTAGTCAAAATAATTTCACCATACTATCGAAATCCATTTAGTATTACGCATAATTAATTTGAATATAAAATTATTTGACGAACCAGCCCTCGTAATAACGTTAACATTAAATAATTTAATATTATTTTCTGCTTAAAAATGAAATACTGCAATGTAAATGCGAAATAACGTTCGTTTGAACTCGCGTACTACCCTCGGGGTGCTATCACGATTGTTGTAGTTAACTATTTTGGCTGATGAGAGATACTAAATAATTGAAATATTGCATATTTCATGAAATATAATGCTTTCGACAACTGTAATTGTCAATTATAAAATGTAAGATCTATTACTCGTAGAATAATATCTGAACGATTACAATTTCAAAAAACCATAACAAGAATTCATTTAATTTCTCAATCTTCTCGTAATTTCTTCATCTTAATTACTTAATTAAACTGAATTCCATTTTTATATAAATTTGAATTTGTAACATTTCAAATTTAACTGAAGTATATACTTTTGATATGCTATTTAAATTGCACATTTTTGCCATCTTTTTAATTTAAGGATTCAATTATAATTCAATTCACAGATTCAATTAAAAAAGGAAATTTTGGCGACAGTCAGTGCTGAAGCTGAGAGGTATATTGGAACACAAGGGGGCGGAATGGATCAAGCGATTGCTTTTCTAAGCAAAAAAGGTTCAATGTTATAATAAGTTTCAATGTATTACGTCGACTTAACTATCCCACAACAAAGTACACAGTAACCACATTTCTGGTAACATAAAATAACAACTCTTTCAATGCACATCATTTATAGTTCGGATTACTTCTGCGTATTATATCGCAAGTCAATTCCAATCACAAAGTGTAACAAAGCTCAACTTTCGATACAAGATTTGATATCAAATATTTATCAATTTGATTTCAAAAACATTAACGAGTCATTTGCATTTTTTAGGATTCGCAAAACTTATTGAATTCAATCCAGTTCGAGCGACGGATGTAATCCTACCAAAGAACGCGGTTTTTGTTATAGCACACAGTTTAACGTCATACAATAAAGCAATGACGGTCGAATTTAATTTGCGAACTACAGAATGTCGCTTAGCAGCTAAAGTAATTATTACTTCTTTCAAAGTAAACTTTTATTATTTAAAATTTTTTAAAGTAATATTTTTGTTTTATTTAAAATCGTATTTATGTACTAAAATCGTGGATAATATGAACGTCATAAATGTCGCTCTCTCATCTTCATCTTAAGGTTTATTAGTAGTCACGTGTTTTGCACAGGTAATAGCGAAGAAACGAAGTATCGAGTGGAAATCGATACAGAAGTTAATCGACGTACAAAGAAGGCTTGACAAGAGCTTAGAGGAAATGGCAAGTCTTGTGATGTCGGAGCTGCGAAAGGAGCCGTACACAATCAATGAGGTACGCCGCGGGGTGTTGTCGTCACATAAGCCACTGGACAATCCTTTTTCTTATTTTTATTCTTATGATCAAATTTTAATGTATCTTAATGAAACAACTAAATTACAAAAAAAGAAGAAAAAAAATTTAATAATTTTTACTTTTTTTTACTTTAATTATCCTCAAAGATATATATGTAAAATATATAATTAAGTTTGCTGTTAAAAAATTGCTGTTTTTTATATAAAAAATATACATTTTATATACAAATATATTTTAAATATATATTTAATATAATATATTTTTATATATATTTAATATATATTTATCGTTCTTTGTTATATATGTTTTTGAAATATATTTTTGTCCATATGGCAAGTCTATAATAATTTTTAAATGATTATTTTCTGTTCTCATATTTATTTTATATATGAAGTATATTGGTATTGTCATATAGTTTATTAAAAAAATACACAACACGCAGACCTTGATTATTTCAAATTTGATGTCTTTTATCCGACCCGCTGAAAAATTCATATACGGTGAAAGGTAAATGATATGGATTGTATTTTCCCTTTATCAAAGAACGTTCTTTCACTATATATGAAAAAAGTCTATATACGAACATCATGAGCTGTGTTGTATTTATTAACTGAAACACGAAAACGCACTGATATCTAAGAAAATTTTCGCGGTTGTATGATGAATAATTGAAACGAATGATAATTTACTGTAGATGTGTTCTTGTTATATCTACATACATTTACATAAATAAATAAATACGATTGTATTATTGTCAACAAAATTACGTATGACATCTTCTAGTATTTTGTATGAAAATTGCAAAACAGCAAAATGAAAAATGATATTAAGTACAACGTTTTATATTAAAATCTTTATATATATATATTGTGATTTTTTATATTTTCTTAGATTCTAATTTAAAAATAAATATTTATAAAATCATGTTTCGTATTACATTTAAGTTTATTTATTGTACTTGAGAAGATAAAAAACTACATAAAAGTCTAGTAAAATTGATGTAATTTTTATTAGACTTCTATTTAGCGTATAAATTAGACAAAAATAATTTTTTTGTTTTCAGATTTGTAACATATTAGAAACGACTCCGGAGATTCTGAAAGAAGATTTCACAACATTTACTTTTGACGAATCGCAGAGATTTAAGCTTCATCAACGGGCACTACATGTTTTTCAAGGTAAAACTGTTATCATCAAATCATAAAATACACGTTAAAATAAATTTGACTTAATAAATAACCCAAAAACCCCATTTCAACATGCATGCATACATATACATGTCTATACTTTAATTTGATTAACTTTTACAAATCAAATTTCCGAAAGTAACGCTTAATTATACTTTTTGAAAAAATTGCTTTATAAAAAAAAGGTGTAGTTGAAAAAACTAGATGAAATTGAATGTGACATGCAAAAACATTTGTATATCATGAGAAAAAAACATCACTCTCTGGGCGGAAATTAAATAAAGCTTTGAGTTCTTAATACGACAAAATTATTCATGTACATGCATCATCGCAATGTATTGCATTTTTTAAAGTTCAACTTTCACGTTTTTCATTTAATTTACAAAAACTATCTTTTTACACCTGTTATTTACACCTCCCTTTTATATTAATTTTACATTAAAAATGATTTGCTTTCCAACACTTTCATACACGAGAAAAATATTTCAGCCATAGAATGTGAATTTATGGTCTTTTCTATGTCGAAATTCCACCTCATCTTGGAATTTTTCGGTTAATAGAATACGATGCATTTATATTCAGAAGCATTTTACCCATGCTTGTGAATACCGGAAAAAGTATCATCGCAGCCATCACTCTTGTAAAGCGATAATGTACCAATGTCACTCGCAACTCAAAGCACATCCATTATTGACCCTCGTGTTCTCTCGCGTACTGGAGAAATATTCGGATATTCTCATTGGTGCGAATCTTACTGTGTCAATAATCGTTCTATATTTATCTCTCGTTCAAATCAAAAATCTTATACGAAATTTTGAGTCTTTTATTGAATTTTATTAAACAAAATTTACAGACGTAATAATTGTTCATTAAATGTATTAATAAAAATACATCGGCCTTCCAATTAATTTAAAAAAGAATTAATTACTGTGTATTCAACGGTATTAATGAATAATAAATTACACATTTCTAGAAAAAATTTAATTAATGCATAAAAACAGCGTGTATTAATTAAGCTTGATTGATTAAAGTCTGTTATTAACAAATACATGAAAATTTGTTTTTATCAATTTGTTTGATTATTACTGACATAAAATGTTAATTAAAAATAAATCATTATACGCATTATATGTTAATTAACAAACGATTATAGCCATCAGAAACGAATTAATTGTCTTCAGTAAACTCAGATTGTATCATAAATAATATTGATCACCGCAGCTTCGATACATAGAACCTAACTGTGCATGATCTCTTAGATGTGATTAAGTCAGATTGAAAACCGACTGATCTCAGACATGAGTACATAACTGTTTACAATCAGTACATAATCATAATCAGCAGGCAACTGCATTAAACTGCAATAATCGATATAATAATAATCAATAAGGTAGCTTAAACTTAATATCCAGTAAGTTCTTGCATTCATTATAGAAACTGATGTTATAATAATTGATTCTGTCCGAAGTTCATTTCTCAAAAAAAGGTAATACTTTGTGTGTTTAGTAATTAATTTTATACAATTAGCGGTCAGAATTACCACAAATTTGGCTACATGGATAATGCAATGTGGTTCAGATTGATGTATATAAATATATTCAAAAGAAATATATTTTAAATATAGTTTATGTACATATATATTTTTGCATATATTTGTATTTTTTATAATGTATTTTCACTTGTACTTTTACAAATATATTTCAGAAATATATTTTAAGTATCTTTTATATATATAACTTTTTGCCGAAAATATTTGTGTTTCATAATAATATATAATTATATATAATGTTTCAATATAACATATAATAATTCATATATATTTTTGCATATAACTCCGAATATATTTTCTTCCGTTAGGAATTAAAATTCAAATACACTTTTACTTTACACTTTTTCAATGTAAAATAGAAGTATGAAATATTTGTTTAAATTGTAAAAAATATTGATAAAGTGTATAAAACAAATGTCTGATAACACAAATTGAGCAATTGCAGGTTTCACTTGTTCTTTGAACAATTTGCATAGCACAAATTTGATCTTAGAGACCTTCCAGTCAAAGTCGTCGTACTAATACAATCGAGTGATTTTTCTATGGCTTCCATAAAACAAAAAATATAAGCATTCAATTAATGTTCAATGCATTACTAAAATAATAATAATTGCATTTATGAAGTAAAAGTATATGTTGAAACATAATATCAATTTGAAATCTCTAATTACTTATATTTTATATTACATAAAACAAGTACTACGAAGACAGTTATTTTGCGGTCAAAATGAATTGAAATTGTTGCAAACTAACTAATAAGCACAAACCACTTCAAAAAATAATGCATATAATTTTAATTATATTACTGCATGTGTCGGTTATTGTAATCCTTTGTCATAGTAAACTCAATTTTAACTCCCCATGTGATTAAATTTAATTAATATTGTAATAATACATAAACTATTTTACTTACATATTTACACAAAAGCCAATTACAAATTATCCGTAGAAAAGAAAAAGCTCTTAGCCTTTTTTATTATAAATAAAGTAACACTTTGAAGTGTAGCTTGACTTTTTTCAAAGATTTTTCAAATTCAATTTCCGATTCGAAGATGTGAGTCGTATTTCGAAAATCATTTTATTCCAAAATAAAAAGTAGCCAAACATGTTTTTTATCATACAATATAATCATCGCATTAATTCACAATATTAAATGTATTCATGTGCAGAAGCAGAAAGGGTGATATCGTTTCAGCGTGTCAATGAGTCGGAGTCTCTCGACGAACAGGATAAGCTTCGACAGCTGGGAAAACTCATGTCTGACAGTCATGCTAGTTTGCGCGACTTGTATGAATGCAGTCATCCAATGGTCGATGCTCTCGTGGATGCTGCGATGGATTGCGGGGCATTCGGTGCAAGATTGACAGGTGCTGGGTAGGTTGAACAAACTCTTATTCTAACGAAGTAATTTTTTTTGTCATAGCCAATGCAATTTCGATACACTCAATTTGAGCAAAATTTAAATTATCTCAGCTCCATGGAAAAGCAATTTTCAATGTTTCAACGATTAATTTTTTGTCATCAAAACTTCACTTATTTTAATCAGAATAAAAGCTCAGCGGAAATTACAAAACCAATGAATATTTGTAATAAAAGTGAAACAACATGTTGACCATTTTGCCACGAAAAATGTAATCACATGACTTTTGAAGGCAACGCACTTAAACTAACAAGACTCTAAAAGTGTGTCCAACAAAGCCAGCAATCAAATTACCCACACATATAACTTGTTGATTATCTAAAAGTTCAGAACCTGTAGCTTCTGCAAATGTTGTAACTGAAGTGATAAAAAGATAGATAAAAAATTTTTATATTCATACAAAAATACTTAATTTTGCAATAATTGTATAACATTTTTCTTTTTATTAGACAAAGTCTTTTCAAAGATTTTGTTCAATTCATATGAACAAATGAAAGATAAATGAAATCGCATTTTCACTTCAATAATGCTAAGTTAGCTTTGAAAGGCATTGATCATGTTTTCTTTTTAGATGGGGTGGATGTGTAGTGGCCATTACTAAACGAAGTGAAGTGACCGAATTTGTCGAAGCTTTGCGAGAAAAGTTTTATCGTGACAAAAACGTGACGAATGTTGCGATCGAGGATTTGGTATTTCCGGCTGAACCAAGTCAAGGAGCTGTCATTTATACTATGTAGTTTCTACAAATCCAAACCACTTACAATTGACTTCGAATGATATTACAATATATAATATACATTTTTCATACAATTTTTGTATAACTTTACTTTAGTTGAGCTTACATATAAAATGAATGATTAATATGTAATAATTAAATGCAGTATTAAAAAATGTATATTGTTATAATAAAAGACAACAAATAAATGAATATTTGAAATTGTTGTGACGATAAAATGTCTCTTAAATTTACAACACGAGAATGCATAAGTAAAATATTTGTAAACTGGATCCTCCGTTGCACTTTTATTATGAAATTCAAACAATTTTATATGCTCGGTTAAAAACGCTGATTCGGAACAGAATTTACATTCAAATGTACATAAATATTCAAAGTTCTGTCGAGTTCAGGTATCAAAATGCTTTCTGATATGCATATATTAATTCTTCCAACTAATCTTATATTCGAACAACTTTTTGCTTTAAAACTTGTTAAATATTTCAGAACAATGTGAATTGCGTTTATTCTTTTGGATGATTTTTGAAGAAAACAAAAACAATAATGTATTAATATTTTGTTTCATAACTTTTATGTGAAATGTATTTCATTGATTTTCCCAATGTTTTTATCACATTTGTTCAAGCCATAAATTGTGCTTCACATAAGAAAATATTTCTTATAAAAGCCCAAACATGATTGTTCAGTGAGCAAATTTTTTGCTTTCTCACGACGATATTTTCATTCGGACACTTTTATTTAAGCGATATTCCTTTTTTTAGTTATTATTGTATTCTTCGATTGTAATTACACGTGTAATTCTTCACTTTTTTTGCTTCCTGTAATATTAATCATACACTATGTTGCTCGATTGCAATATTTAGTAGATTTACGTATTAATTATAGCAATATGTAAGTTAAATATGTTCGTGATAGAATAATAATGTATTCTGTCAGATTATGTGGAATAAATTTTAATAAATCATTATTTAATTCATATTCAAATAAATGAAATAGTGAAATATTATTTATATCCACTCTTTGAAATTAATAGTTGTTGCAAAAATAAGTTTTTGAAGACATAATACCAGAAATATACATCTCCCTCAAACTGTCGATCATCAATATCCGTTATCTAACTGTGAAAGAATAGCTTGCTTGATTCATACAAATTGAAACGACACAAGTTCGATTTTATCAAACAAATTTACTAAGTTGAAGTAAGCTAAAAGCTAAAACGTAAGTTCGATTTCACTTAATTTTTTATCGTTGCATCGGAAATAAGATTTTTGCATAACGTCAGTTTTTTTGCGTTTTATATGTTTAAAAAACTGATTTATTTAAAAAATTATTTACAAATTAACAAGGTTTTCATACGGACAAAAATATATTTCAAAAATATATATATCTCATAATAATGAAAAAATATATATTTTTTATTAATATTTATAGTATAATAAATAATATAAGATATATAATAATAAAATAATACAAAAATAAAAGACAAAATAAATTTAATGCATATATTTGTAATATATAGTTAAAATATAAAATAAAAAAATATTTAATATATATTTAAAACATATTTTTATATACAATTTATATTTTTTATATATAAAAAACGACAACAAATTAAACTTAATCATATATTTTACGTAAATATTTTTTGTTCGTGACGGTTATTTTGTAAGCACATAATTGATTTGCTTTAATTCATAAAATATTACATAAAATACATGTAAATCGGAAAGGAAATTAAATGCATGTTCAATATTGATCAATTGAAATTGCAAATTTAATTTCATCTTAATATTTAATGAATTGATTTTCGTGTTCACAGGAATAAACACAAATTTTATTCCCTCGATGCATAACTTAATACTGTTTCTGCTGACTCTACAAATAATCAATGACAAATTGCTAAATGCAGTGTTGTTCGTATGATTATTTTTTGACGTTGCTATTTGTATTTCGCGAACATTTGAATTTAACTTCCAACAACCGAGTGGATAAGTTTCGGCTGAAATCTAAAACGTTTGAACTGAAATTAACTTTATACCTCAGTATCAAGCTTCTCAATTAGTTAGATAAAACGACCAGTCAAGATACAGCAAATACTACTGAATAATTCTAATTTCGACGAAACCCAAATTCTCAACTTTACTTTGCATATTTCATGTGATAATTTTTTAATTCGTATGTATTTAATACATCAAATGTCCTTTTTTAACTATTTTTTTATAACAAAATTTTAAAATCAAATGTTTAAACATTATTCAGCAATAATTTCATTATGTTTCATGGCTTAAAGATCTTCATAATCAATAAATTTCCATAAAAAAGTGCATAAATGATATGTCATTAAGGAATCACGATGGTTATTACAATTAGCAACTCAGATTAGAATGTATCGATGATTATACTAGGTTTGAAATTGAACAATATGACACCATGATAATAATCAGCTAGAAACAATGGAAAGTTTCGCGTTATACGAATATACGCCGCGAAATTGTTTATTTAGCTTATACCGCATTTGTCGGCAACATCCATCCGGAGGAAATTGTAAACTATACATGCAACATTGTAACGACACGTTTTGTCTCTCTTTCTACTATATTCGGCTTTTTAATGTTATTGTGGCTCGTACTTGTTCGGATTTAGTCTCATACATCAGATCAAACTTTTGTGATTTGACTTTACTAACAAGTGGCGACAAGTTTTAACAATTCATTGCGATTAATATATCAAACAGTACTAGAATTGCTAAATTTTCAGATCAAACAAACTTCATTGTTGCTAAATACGCTAACTGAGGATATACTTGTAAATCTTGAATTATTTGCTATATACTGTATTGCAAAATTAGTTATTGCTAGGATAATTTATTTTGCTATTTTATATATAGAAAAATGCCATCTAGTATTGCACATAATTATTTTTATTGTAAAATAATATATTTTTTTACTCGTTACTTTAACAGACTTTTTTAAATCTAAATATTAACTTTTTTCAAGACGGTAACAACAACACTATTACTACTTTTTTAATGTTGCATTATTACTGAAACCTTAGTATTGTAATACTTGATTATTTATTATTTATAAGTAATTGATTATGCATACATAATACACAAATGCACTGAGAGTCATTTGACATGAATTTTTACTACAAGTAATACCAATCTTGGGACGTTACAGAAAAAGAACAAATTTTACTATGAAACATAGTAAAATTAGATATTGAAATCGTATTTTTTAAGAGTATTTACAGCAAATATCGCGACATTTATGCCTAATTTTACTATGTTTTATAGTACAATTTGTTTTTTTT
>JABFPJ010007214.1:0-10159 GCA_022817425.1 Gryon sp. ZL-2020 | reverse complement strand
GGGTGAATTATGTCGGGTGAATTATGTCGGGTGAATTATGTCGGGTGAATTATGTTGGGTTAATTATGTCGGGTGAATTATACCGTCTGAATTATGTCGGGTGAATTATGTCGGATGAATTATTTCGAGGTATAATATAATAAAACAATATAATTGTTTGACCTTGTTGGATTTCAACGTATTGTACAAAATTTAAAAAAGTAAATATAATTTCATTATAATGAACATAAATAATGATATGAAAATACTTTTATTATAAATATTTATGTTGATTTAATATAAATAAACAAGTAACTATATCAAACTTAAATCTAATCGTCGAATTCACTGAATTCATCAGCATCATTGGATTTATCTGATTCTTCAGCATCTTCTGAAGAGATATCTGAACTGTCCGACAAGTCAATTGGTTCAGAGAGACCAAAGGCTTCAGGAACGAGTTTCACTCGTTTTTATTTCCTTTTGTGAGGATTTTCATCTAAAATCATAATAGTATATTATGCAATAAGGGAGACAAACTCGGGAATCCGGTTTTTGGAGCGAAGTTTATAAAGCCGAGCCGAAAAGCGAGGTTTGTAACTGCGGGGGACACGGATTTCCGAACATTTCTCATTTGTTGCGTACGATATTTTTCGTTAGAGGGAGGGAAAAAAACATGTTTCTAAAACTCCTAGGAATAGGAAAATGGCATTTCTCTCCCCGAGTGAAGATAAGAAATTTGATACTCAGTCTTACTTGTTTCGTACATTTAATGTAAACTATTATTATAATATTACCTTTTCTTGGGACATCCAAAAATGCAATTCCATCGTCGCTTTTATTTTCGGCTATATCACAGTCTGTAAAAAGGAATGTCAATACGCAATTACTTTATACGAAATAACCAGATAATAAAAGGAATAGATAATGATTTATAAAATAAAAAGAAAAATTTTTCTTGCTTGACATCTTTGATAAATATACAAAAGTGGAATCTTTTTTTTGTAATCGAAGATCGAAGTTTAATAAATGCAAGGTTGCTTAATTTACATTTTACGGGAATCTTATCACATAAAATTAATTCTTGTATATTTTGTGTTTTATTTTTCATTCACTCATTAAATATTATAAATAAGTTAAATCGTCGCTAAGTTTTGCTAAGCTACGATTTAAGCTTAAATTTATATCGATATTAAGCATACTTACCAGTCTTCGGTGTAATAATATGCAAAAGGTTTGCATTTGAGGTCTTACAAGACGAAAGAAAATCTTTTATTTCCAATCTAAAAAGTGATGATTTGATTCATATTACTAAATGGAAAAATTAAAGTGATAAAGAATTTACTTAATAACTCTGTGCGTACTCATTCTCTGCTAATTCTTTTTGTTTGTTTTGTACTAACTTCAACCATTTTGCATTTTCTCGGTTGACGGCAAACAATTTAGCCTTTTCGATTGATTTAATTTGCCTTTCGATTAACTTTTGACATTGGTCTGTTGGTAAATATAAGAGGTGATTTATCGTTTAAATTATCATAGCATAAAAAAAGTACGTAAAATCTTATATGTCGCATAAATATTAGATGAAATTCCATATCAGATATAGTAGTTGATGATTTCAGATACAAAATCTACAATTTCTAAAATAATTCTTAAGTAATACTTGATGAAAAATGATATTATTCCAAAGTATTACAATTTGTTACCTGCTTTTTGGTTTCTATTTGTTTTGTTATGTTAGTCAGTTAGTTTTGTCAGTTTGTTCCGATTCAGTACACACAGAAAAAAATATATTGCAAATTACTATATCTATAAGGAAATATCATCGAAGTTCTGGTTAAACTCATTATGAATCCAGTATTTTGTTTGTATATTTACTTGAGTTTTAGTATTGTTTAATATACTTTTCTTCTGTGTGTAGAATCAGTTTATATTATATTATACAATTATATGCAATGACAGTAATAAGTAGTCAATTTATTTCAATGATATTTTAATCTATAATATTTCGACCGAGTAATTTTAATCTGGAACTTTATATGGAATATGTTGCGTCTTTCTACATAAGTTCTTTCATAAAGCTTTAGAATACAAATTATATTTACCTAAAAATGCGTGAATCTGTGGATGGAGTGTGAATTTGAATCTGCATTCTCTATCAATTGATTGCAGGTACAAATGTGTTGTCATATCGACTCCATAATAGCAAACTTTATCGTACGCGGGAATTACTTTGCTTCGAATGTGTAACATCATACCCTGTATTAATTGAATGTCTTCTTCATTAGCATGAAGATTATCGCATTCTTTTTGCACTTCAACAAATCCTTCCAACATTTTTTCTGCAAGAAGAAGAGAACAATTTACAATTCGGTTCAAAATTCCAAAATACTGCAACGATATTTCCTTTTTGTCCCATTCTTCCGTAATTGCCTAAGTGGAAAGTACAATAAAAATGAATTAAATCTCTAGAACGTCATCTTAAAGTACACAATTTCTCTTAAAATTTAAAAAAAGCGTTCAATTTTTATGAAAAATAACGGAATTATTACATTTTGAATATGGTTTTTTTTTAAATTTCTTTTGATAGCTGGATTTTTTTGTATTTAGTGTATATGTTAGTTAAATTACCTGGAAATAATGAAAAAATGTGGAAGATATTCTGGCTTTTGTGAACTTTTCCTTTAGCACCTGAATATGAATGTCGTTCAAATCAGTTTCAATTGTTTCGATAACATTATAGATATTCGGTAGAAGTGTATGTATTTCATCCCAAAGATTTCTATACATAGATATAATTCTCTTCTCTAAAAGAACTATAATAGCCATATGAATCTGAAAAATGATATTTTTGAGTACAAATAATATTCTTTAAAACAGGATTCCTAACAACAAATACATTTTATTTTATGTTTACTTTAAAAGTCTAATTAACTGAATTTTTGATATTTTGTAAATTAATTAACTTTTTGAAAAAACTGACAAAGTGATAAAAGTGAGTAATATTAAAAATAGTTGAAAAAATTGATAAAAGTGAGTTGTTGAGAGACGTGGACATTTAAATTCACGAATGCGTTGTTTTCCGTGTAACTATAGTAATAATGTAATACAAAGAAATTATGTTTAATTCTTTAATTCTTAATTATTGTAGCACTTTTAACTCATATATACCTTTCTTGTATCTGTTTGAAAATGTACAAATTGTACTTCTTCAAATTTTGGAACACTCGGCGAAATCTAAAATGAAATGAAAAGAATAATGCAATAATGCCTAGTTGGTAGAACAATATTAATTATAAAATAATAATTAATCAAACATTATAAATCTGTTAAATTTCCGTTGTGCGTTAAGATATATTTTATATATCTTAATATATAATTAATATAATAAATAATTTTAAACGAAAATAACAATATTTTATAACATTAAATATGACTAAATATTAATGTACATACTAAAAAATTTCGATGCAGAATGAGTTTTTTAGGTGCTTCCATGAATGATAAAAATTTCAATGATGTCAAAATGATTCCAGTGTTCTCATTTTCATCTTTAAAGTCCAAGGTTCTTAAATCTTTGAACAAAATTGAAGATTTCAAATAAGTCGCTACATCATTTACACTTTGTATGGAAGGAAGGTTTTTTTTCTCTCCGGCGCCATTATTTTCACACTGTTATTTTTGGTTAACAATTTCTCAACTTTAGGATATCTGTAACAAAATACAGCTACAGTTATTTAATTACAATTATTGTAGTTTGATTATGTTCAGTAAAGTGGTCATGTTTTTTCATCTATTTTTTTATTAAATTAAAAAAATTACGATTTTTCTATCCATGTTACAAAAATGTTTTTTGTTAAGAAGAGAAAGAGGTAAAAAGAAGAATGTCATCGACGCAATCGCACTTTTGCAAAATCTTAATAAATAGGAAGAAAGTAAACTTAAAAGCAAAACCAGTAAATTAAGTCGTAAAAGTTAAATATCATCAAAGAGGAATATTAATTTTCTAAACTCTTTAAAAAAAAACTTAAAGATCAGTTTAAATTACGTTTTACTTTAAATCTTCTCATTATATGATATTTAACACAATGGCATTCACTTATATTCGCTGAAAAGTATATTTTAAATCATATGAATATTATAATTTATTTGACAACTTTTGACATCTTTGATAAATATAACCTTCACATTAGATGTAAAGCTTGAAATATGATTTCAGTGCTTATTATGAGAAAGTTTAATGATATACAGTCGGTAAAGTTTACAATCGGCAAAGTGTAGAGTCGGTAAGGTAGGTAGTCGCAACTTTGAAAGAAACGTCAAAGAAACTTCTGTACTTTGTAACTCACAATGGTTTTGAACATTTAAGGTTATATTTATAAAAGTAAATAATAGTTGTTTTCCAATTTATTCAGAACAAATCATACTCTAAAGGAATGTTTAAGAAACTAAAGGATGTCTATTGTAATTATATACCACTATCAACTATCAACAAATTGTTCTTAATATACGAAATTCAATTTTATATATTCCAATTCTAAGTGTTATTAAATCTAGTTCAGAACTCTCTACAATAATTAAGTAAGGTCACATTATTATATCATATTATAACTGTATGACTAAATGAAATATATAAATTTCTTTATATTTTTTTTATTTATATTACAGGTTCAACTATTCAACAATATATAATTTTTTTGATTGGATTCACATTGACTGTAATAAGTGACTGGCATGAGAATAATAAAAACACTGACAATATGAGCAAATAGTTTTCCAATGATTCGCATGTTTTTGGTGCAATTATACTTTTTTATTATTAATTAATATTACCCCGCATTATTTGTTATCGGTAATATTAGAAAATAAAAAAATTGGTAAGCAAGTTTATAGATCAAAAGTCTATTATTATAGGAGATTATAATAATGTTGGAGATTATAATTTTTGAAATAACATGTTCTAATTATAGATTTTTTGATATAAATTTACATTTTGACAACTTTTCTGTTACATTTTGCCTGTCAACATACAGTATAAATATTTTTTCCTGTCAACATATATTATATGCGAATATATGTTGACAGAATAGTGTATATATACATTATAAGATGTATATTAATAGCACAATTTTACTTCAACAATGATAAAAATGTAGATCAGAAAAATTTGCTACAAATATAGATTTTTATCTGTTAAAATTTACCTTTAATAATAAAATTTTAAAATAAAAAATGCTGGTTTAAACAATATTAAGTAATTATCTGTTTTTGTGGTTAAAAAAGTTAATGTAAAGTATAATGCGGGTAACTTGACGTTTCGATGTCAAACATTGCAATAAATATTAATCATATATAGTACATATAGACTATGATAGCAGAAAAAGTATGTTAAAATAATTAAATAATCCTTACTTTAAGATCACATCTTTATAAATCGCTGTCAATGACTCTGATGAAGTTAAACATTGTCTTTTCATTTCTTCTTTACAATGGTGATATTTTACTTCACGTTTATTGGCGGAATGACAGTGGGTATTTCCAGGATTAACAATAAAAGAATTGCCTACAACAGAACCTGTGACTTTACACCCTTTGTCCGTTTTTTTGCTGCATCTGTAGGTGTTTTCACAACTTTTATCTTTATGATATGTGTATCCGTTGAGAAATATTACTTCTTTTCCTCGATGTGTGATGATGTCCATGATAATTTCTGAATTATTAAATTGATTACTTATTATTGAATGTATACATGAAATATAATGAGAAATTAATTATAATTAAATGTGTAAATGAAATATAATGTGCAACTTCTGTTTTAAAGAAGTAAATTATTTTAATGAAGTTATGATAATATACTTAAATTATTGATAACTATAAATTATCTTAATATAATTTAGTTTTTTTACAAATACATACCTTTCTGTAATAAAGAATGTTGAAATAAACAGATATTTTCAAATACAAATTTGAAACTTTTCACTTCACCAATTGTTATACTTAAGCACTTTGAATTTTTTTCTGAAGTATATAATTTACTAAGATGTACAAAAGAAATATAAAAATTGAAAATGTATAAACATTATTATATTTTTTTAGTATTAACACTGAAACTGCCATCTTTTTTATAATACATGAACTAGAATAAATAAACTATTAATAACAATGAAGTAAAGATCATAAGAATATAATCTATACTAAAATATTTAGTGATTATTGTTAAATTAGATTCTTGGTAGAATAAAATCTTTCTTACACACTAAAATGGAAAAATTATTATTATACGGTGATGAACAATGGATATATTGTCACAATAACTATTTATATCATAAAACAAAGAGTTCTTTCGTATGTTCTAAAAGTCAATCTCATTGTTGTCCTGTTTATGCTGCTGTAACAGATGATGGATCAGTCATTGTTCGTCGCATCCATACACATTTTCCATCAAAAAATATTGCAAAAAGAATTTTAATGATAAAAAAAATGCGACAAATGGCAAGAATTTGCATTGACAAATCTCCAAAAGAAATTTTTTATTTTATTTGTCGGAAGTAAGTACGATAAGATGTATTTATAAGTTCGTATAATACTCCTAGTATTTCAAATGATTTAACCATATATTAATATATATAATAATATTATAATAATATAATAATATGAAAAATTATATAATAATAATAAAATAAAATTATAATAATATTAAATTATAATAATATTAAATTTAGTGTCTTCTTCTTTACTGTCTTTTTCTTATCTACATTTCATTTTTGTCACTTTTCTCGCGGGTTTATTTTAACTGTATACAAATTTTCTAGGGACAAAGAAATTGGCAAAAAAATAAGCTACGAAAGCGTTCGATCAACTTTGCAAAGAGAGCGGAAGAAAGTCGTACCGGAAATACCGAAAAATTTCTTACATTGGTCAGAAACAATAACAACATTTTTTCCAACAAAAACAAAATATATTAGGTCTATTACTGCGACAGATGGAAGTATGGCGATATTAATTAGCAGCACAAAGTTAATGAAAGAATTAGACGTTGCCAAATCTTTATTCGCTGATGGCACTTTTGCTGTACGTATCTGTTTATTTATACAAACATATTTATTTCCTAACACGTACATATAAAATCATAATTGTTGAGTAGGACGTTATTACTTTCTGCGCTCCTAACAATACCTTTATAATCTTTATAATATAATCTTATTGGAAAAATATTAATACGAAGTTTATTAACTTTGGTAGGTCTATAACAGATTTTTTGTCAAAATTGTCGGTTTAATCGAGTTTAACCAAGTCGGGTTTAACGAAGTCGGGTTTAACCAAGTCGGGTTTAACCAATGCGGTTTGATGGTTAGATCAAATATATCTGATTAAGCGGGTTTATCCGTCTAGGCGGATTTATTAAATTAAGCGGGTTCATCCGGTTAAATTGATTTATTACATTCAACACGCTTATGGCGTTTACTAAATTCAACGAGTTTCTCGTGTTAGAGTGGTTCAATAAATTCGACCGGTTCATCCGCATATCTGGTTCAACTTGTTTATGGACCATATCTGGTTGAAAGGGTTTCCGCGATCAGATTTGACGGTGCAAGAATTTATTGTTTTCGACAGACTTATCGATTTCAACCTTTCCATTAGGTTCAATTCAATTGAACGGGTGAATCAGCTTCAATCCATTTAACGAGTTATCAAGTTAATCATTTTTATGCACTTATTAGCGACAAGAATATATTATCATTATTATTATTATATAATATATTGCATTCGGGTAAAAATGTGTAACTGCCCTACTCATGTAATAGCGTTACTCGTTTTGCGCTAGTACTTTCTCACTAGTACCATAATATACTAATTTTTGTATAAAATATAAAAAAATAGGCTGTGTAGTTATGATTACATGTTTTTAATTAAAATATGATAAAGTTTTACATATAAATAACTTGATAATGTTTATAAAACATAGAGTTAACTGGTTTTATTCTATTCATGCAGATTGTTATAATTATTTTTTCTTATTTTGTTCATATTTTAATTTTAGAATGCTCCACATGTAACTTCTCAACTTTTTTAAAAAAGTGTTAACATTTTTTAACATCATAATGTTACAAACAATATGATACAAAATACTAATGCGAATAAGGTACATTTTTACAGATTCGTCCACGAAAACCTCAAATGTCTCAAGTCTACAAGGTTTACATTGAGAAAAAGAATAAAGTAATGTTTTACAAGATTTATTTTTAAACTAACGAATAAAATATGAATTATACGAAATCTTATTAATAATTTTGTTACATAGGGTATACCGATTGCCTTTGTTTTTTCTGAGAAAAGAACTACGGCATCATATCTTGCTATTTGGAAAATGATAACAGATGCTGCTCCATACTTAAAAGAAAATTTGTCTGTTATCCTTGGAGATTATGAGAAGGCGGCAATAAATGCCTTCAGAATAATCTTTCCGAATGCTCGAGTGGTTGGATGCTGGTTTCATTATAACCAGGTTAGCATAATTATGCAACTGCCTAGAGCGAACCCCGATAAGTTCACAAAAATAAAAATTTCATCTAATTTTTAAAATTCAAATATAAATTTGTCTTGCAAAATTATACATACATATCAATTAACTGACTTTCGCACATGGTCGGCATAGAATTAAATTTAAAAATGAATTACCGGCGATCACCAAAAGCGCAGCCTCGCCTCGGGCGAACCTCGAGCGTTTCGCCTCGTGTTAGAGTTCGCCTCGCAAAATGGCCGTTCGCGCTCTTGATATGAAAATAACTATTTATATTCTGATTTGCCAAAACTTATAATCAATAAAAAGGGTGGGTTTTGGTTAGATTTCTCACACGACTTGAGTGAACGCTAAACAGTTTAGCGAAGCAACTGTTTATATTCGGATTTGACAAAACTTATGCTCGGTAAAAAGGGTGGGTTTTGGTTAGATTTCTCGGACAACTTGGGTGAACGCTAAATGGGTTGGCCAAGGATCTTTCTTTGTTCTGATTTGGCAAAACTTATAATCGCCAACAAGGGTGGTTTGAACTGTGCACTTAGTCATGTGATTATTCCAGGGTTGCTTATCGATTAAATCAATGATTTTCCGCTCCATTTATGAAGTATATCTATGAATTTCATATTTCAGGCCATTTTAAGAAGGCTGCACTTTAAGAAATTAAAATTGCCAAAGGAGTTTGTCAGCATGGTATTACATATACCTTTACTGCCACCTTAATTATTTGTTCCTGCGTTCGAATGTTTAAAGAAAGAAGGTCAAGACTTGGAAATTTGCGATTCAAAATTTCAAGATTTCATGCAATATCTTTTAAAAACATGGATTAATTCTGCCACACTTGTCAGCGTTTTTCAATCGCCATTCAAAACCAATAATATTGTCGAAAGTGGCAACAGATATGACAAACAAAAAATAGGCGTACGACCAAATGTTTGGGCCTGTATTAGTTAGTTCATTTAAATCAACATTTGGAAAATTGTGAATTTTATGTACTATATCATTTATTTTACATATTATATTTACAATTAAATATAATGAACAAATATAATTGAAAAATGTTTATACTTAATCAGTCAATTGTACTTATTTATATGTATTGAGTTTATTATATTTATTTTTATTAATTTCATATTATTATACGTATAATAGTAACGAGTTACATTTTTAATAAACATAATATTCACAATGTTACAAATATTAATATCAAATACCTGTAAATACAATCAGAATTCTGTTTTATTATTAAAATTTAACATTCATGAGCCTAATTACATTTATAGTAGTATCTTATTATTGTTTAAAAACACATTTTTTTGTAGCAAAGGTGTGTGAATTATTAGATGACTCAGAATATTCAAGTTTCGCGTTCACCCGATGAAAGCTCTGTGCAGAAGAAAAAACTCATCGAATCTGCCCAGAAGGCATTGCTCAAGCATAAGTAAGAAAATGATAGATATATTACGTTTTGTTATACAGATCTATCAGTGCTAAATAATGAATTTTTAACTTCATTTTTAACAAAACTTAAGTTTAATTTTAACTTTCGAAAAAGTTTATAATGATTCAAACATTTATTCAATTTCATTATACATCAATAAATTAATGTCAAATGCAATAAAGAAGTTTAATTGTTGAAATAATTTTTGTTAGACAAAATTT
>JABFPJ010007213.1:0-10159 GCA_022817425.1 Gryon sp. ZL-2020 | reverse complement strand
ATTTAAAAACATTTGAATTAATTCAAAATCATATTAATTTCAAAATGCCGCTCATTTTTATAACCTACAGGTTTGTTTGTTATATTGCTTGTATTAGAATTCCATTTCATTTTTTAATTATAATAAAATTATCGAATTTATATATGTAAATTTTATCTTTATGATAATGAATTTAATTATTCATGAAAACATGCATATAATGTTTATTTTATGTTCCTTGAAATCATTGTTGTGAATGATTTTTTTGGTCAAAACACGTTATAAGGCATTACTCGGAGATAACTTCATGCGTAATAGGCTATTACTAATAGCTATTACTCTGTGCCAACTTCAGAGAGAGCTTTGCTTTTTAAGAATGGATTATGGATTAAAATATTACAAAAACGTCAAAACATTTAATGACAGTTATTAAAGTTTTGGATCGCAACACTAATATAGAAGTTACATTTACTTTATTTTCCTAGTGCATCTAATAATATATTTGACAAATTCACATAAAATATATAATGTAGTAAGACCTACTAGAAAAGTGTACTCTATATTGAATCTAGTTGACACAAAAGGTTTTATTTTTGCCCGTTTTCAAGAATTTAACGTGAACTCACCTAATTGAGACAAATGATAAGAAACATGTGGATGAATTGCAACATTCGAACCGCCCACAATAACACTATCAACTCTGCCCGATTTAATAAATTGATAAGCTTCTACTAATGCAGTTCCGCTGGAGGTGCAAGCAGCATCTATGTTAATGCTTGGGCCAATTAATCCTAGGGAGAACGATATGCGGTTAGCCAGCATAGCTCGGCTGCAGCCAGTCAAACCGAATCCATTTTGCTAAAAGACGTATTAATTCAATGAATGATGCAATCTAAATTATAGTTCATTTTTTATTTTTTGTTTATTACTATAATGAACATTTCAGGTATTAGACAAATAAAATTGAAGAAATAAAGGAAGCAAAGAAATTAACTATTTATCTTTTTATTTACCCTACACACGAAGATATATCCAAAATTATATAAACTAGATATTATACTTATTACCGCTTTTATATATATTAGAAATATAATTGTTTATATTTTCTCTACATTTTCAAGCTCAAATATATTTTAATATGTATTTTCGATTTATATGGATTTTATATCTTGTGTATATGCTTGGATATATTTTCATCCGTAGGGGTTTATTCGAAATTATTATAAGTTTTACTCGAGTTAATGTAAAATTGAAAGTATAACATTAATATTATATTGCATACTTCAACTTTTTCGTAAAACATCACTTTTTCAGATTCTGAAATAGCTGATCCTGTACAAACTGCCGTATTCGTATTTTTCAGATCTTGGGGATTGATACCCGCATCGGCCACTGCTTCGTAACATCTTTCAATGATCAACCTTGTCATAGGATCCATAGCTTCGGTCAATTTGTAATGAACTCCAAAGAATAAATTGTCAAACTTGTTCAAACCCTCAATGAGACCAATTCGTTTCGGTATATGTGGTGATTCTAAAACATTACATAATACTCGTAAAATATTAATAAATAGTGAGTAATTTTGCAAGGAAGAAATATGTTATACAATGTTATTTCATCCATATTAAAAAATTGAGATTTATTAATGTACACAAAAATTAAACGCAAACGTATCTGCTAAAAAACACACATAATAACTGCTTTTTTTTATTTTTAAGATTTTTATTATTTATTATAAGTTTGAACAGATCTAATATTGCAATACAATTGCCAAATAACTTGATTCTCTGCATAATAAAGAGACATATTAGTGTTTCTTATACGCTCAGAAATACGGCATGAAATGATTTTAAGATTAAACATTTCTTTTTATAATTAAACATTTTTTTGTTCTTTAAAAGAAATCTTTTTACCGTAAACGGAGTTGTTTAACGTTAAAACGTTATTTCTGAACATTTACCATGTTCAAATAAATTTTTTGTTTAAAAAAGTTTACTTTTTTAATGCAGTTGAAAAAAATGAATGAATCAATGATGGCGACGCGGTGCATCGAACCGGGAAATCATGCTTATGTACAGTAGGGCGATGGTAAGATATATTTTTTATAAATACGGTTTAGTTAGAAAATAATATCAAAATTGATTATAAAATTAACCAAATCAAATCAAATATATGTATTTGAAATTTAAATAATATTTGCATTTAATGTATAGCTTGATTGTTTTATGAATTCTAAGAATGTAACAGAAATAGCGCCTTCGTTTCCACCGTAAGTGAATTTTATTATTGCGCATGATATGTGTTGGGTATATGAATTGCCTCGATGAAAAACCGTTAAGTCTATATTTTAATTTAACAATTTTCGGATATAAATAAAATATAATTATATTATAAAATATTTCATATTTAAATTAGTAACTAATGATTTAACGTTTAAAATAACAAAAAAAAATGCTTGAACACACATAAATTCGTTAAAAATTAAGTGAACTAGGAATGCATCCAGGCACTCTTAATATCTATAATAAATAATAAGATTGCATTTATTTAGAAGTACAAATACAAATGTTATATAAACGCAAATTTTAATAACATTTTTATTACTATTCTTTGAAAATAAGTTGACATGAATGAAAATGAAGGTAAAAAATGTCAATAGTTTCGATAATTTCCTTACAGACGAAAATATATCCAAATAAATATACAGGATATATATGTCCAAGGCATTTGAGCTTGAAAACATATAGACAAAATATTGAGGATTATATATCTAATATATACACTAACAATCATAAAACCTTTAAATGTACAATTTTCAATTGAATTATTACTGTTTTTAATAGCATTCTGAATCCACCAGCAAATAATCATAAAATTTTACTATTGAAAACAATAATTTATGAAGAAAATAACGTAAATATTTAGTAAAATAACTTTCATTTTTACTGTTTTTCACAGCAAAATTGATGATTTTTTGCCGATGGATTTAGAATGCTATTAAAAGGAGTAAAAATTCAAGATCTATGATTTTCAGTGTATAAAAGCAGCGATAAGTATAATATGCGGTCTATATAATTTTGGATATATCTTCGTCCGTAGAAAATTTAATCAAATTTAATGGTATAAAATTTAATCAGTTTAAACAAGTAAAAGTTTTTATTACTAGGATTTAAAGTAATTTCAATTCCAAAATTAAGTCAAACTAATGAAATGACTCAAAAATTTAGTCAATTTTACTAATTTTTCGACTTAAAACAAATGTGACTAAGAATTATAGTTTAAATGTGTCCATAACTCAATATTTTACTCAGGACAACTTAAAAATGTTGTCAATCGTACTAAAACCTATGGTTTGAACGCTTTTATTTAATAGTTATCTATTTGAAACTCCTAATAACCTGTTAATAATATGCTATTTATTTTGAAGTTAATCATTATGTTATTTTTTTTAAACATTTTAATGTAATTAGTATTATATTTATTGATTGTATACAAGAAGTTACAAATCATAAATAAATTATACATGTCAGTTTCACGTGTGAAACTTTTTTTTTTTTTTTCATGTGTGATCACTTATATTAATGCGTTTTATACATTGAAATAATAAAGTTATTATAAGAATTCAAATTTTAATATAATATTGCTTCAAAGTTCAACTTGAATTACATAATGCTTATAATGCTATTATTAATCAATTTCTAAATATT
The DNA here is from genome assembly GCA_022817425.1 of Gryon sp. ZL-2020. NCBI lineage: Eukaryota > Metazoa > Arthropoda > Insecta > Hymenoptera > Scelionidae > Gryon > Gryon sp. ZL-2020. The sequence continues at coordinate 6,473 of JABFPJ010007213.1, read as the reverse complement.
CAAAATAGTAATAATTAATCCAATAAATGACTAAATCATTATGACTACATTTCTGAGTCACGTAATAAATAATCCAGTAGTGTCCATTTTGACTAGAATTTTAATCAAAGTTGCTAAAAGTCAAACAAATTGTTCTCGGTGGACTAATCAGAATGATATCAATATGACGTATTACAAAATTTCAAAATGCCCTACACGCTCTCTAAATTTGAATAAGCAAAATTAACTTACAATGAATAAATATTCTCATTTTCTACGTTAGTTGCTGTTCACTTATTTTTTACGTTATAAGTTGTTCATTTATTTTTTACGTGAACAACTTATAACGTAAAACATCTTTGTTTAACTTATAACGTAACGAATTGTTAACAAAACAATCGAAAAGTTAAACAAAGATGACACTTACTAACACTAACTAAAAAAGTCCAGGCATATATGCTAAAGACTGTACACTGAGTCAATAAAAATCGCAGAAAATTTTACTGTTAATAACAGGGCGGCAGAGACGTCCGACCTAAATGAAAAATTTTCCTGATAAAAACAGTAGAATTTAGTGTTGAAACACGGATTTATTACATAAAGACCACAAAATTTTGTGATTTTTAGATTAAATTTTAACGTTCTTAGTAGACAAATTTGTCAATTAGGTCAAGTGTTTTTGCTACACTATTATTAACAATAAAATTGTCTCTGATTTTTTGCTCAGTGCACTAAGAAAACGCAAATTTGTAGTAGGAAATTTTCCTAAAAATTCTGGTTTAATTATGCAGAAGTAAGACATAGATCTTTAATCTATAATTCATTGAAAAAATGTTCATAATTATCTTAAATTTAAAAATAAACATTGAAAATTTTCCCATGAATTATTGTAAAATTGTCTTTACATGTAATTTTGAATCCAATTTTCCATTATTTATAGGAAAAGTTACTATATACTTTTCTGGGACTGTAAATACCAATTAGGATGTTATTTATTGAAAAAACAATACGAATATATCTGATTCCTTGTCTAAAATCTTTTTTTCTTGAACATATTATGTATCGAACACTTTCTATTTTTAATCTATTAAAAGACAGAAAGCTTTGTAAAATATTGTCTTTTGCACATTTCAAAATTATAATTGTACTTAGTTTAGAAGATATTATTCTTACCAATACTCCATCTGTCATTCTGCGATGTAACACAGTCTACATTTTTGAATAAATTTTCCTTCAATTTAGAAACAGATGGACTATTCGGAAATTTGCCAGCAATGCCCGAAATCACAACTTGGTCGTCGGTGTACTTCCAATCAGACATTTTGAAATGATTTAATATTATTTAAAAAAATCAGAAAAGATGAATCAAAGAAATGTTGATTATTAAATTTTAGTATGAAGACTTGTATAAACTTATACAATTAATTAAACCATTACTAATCACAGTATCACATAAAAAACTTCCAGTCACTAAATACAATGTTTAAATAGTTATTTGTGAGCGGACAAACGACCGAATGACAAAGAACTCTTGCCTTGTTACAATTTGCAATATTATTCACGAACAGGTAGAGTGGGGACGGGGGAATATATCTGCTGACTACGTTTTACATATGGATATCTAGGGTTGAATTAGTATAATGAAAATGTTTTTTGAAAGCAAAATAGTTACAGATTTAAAAGTAAAATGACAAAGAAAAACTAAATAAATAGAAAACCGTATGAAATGTACTAGAAATTGGACTAAATAATATGATTAATACAAGATTAAACAATTAAAATTAGAAAATTAACAAATAGTTAATTATTTTACAATACATTCATAAACTTTTGATATAAAAATTGCTACGTCGATTTAAAACCAAAAATAAAATTTATACACTTCATTTGAAGGATATTTTATGCAGAAAATATATGTCTTAGAAATTATTTAGTATAAGTTTAAAATTATTAATTCGCGAGCATAATATAACATGTCTAATTTTGTTGTTAAATTTTGAAACATTTTGCATTGAAGTGTAAAAGAACAAAATGTTCAACAGTAAATCCACACTTAACCTTTCCGGCATGACGCAAATAATCAGTATTTGTCGTATTGAATATTTATTTTTCAATTCACAATACAATGAACAGCCTATGAAATCATGCATTAACTTTGTGTAACACAAGTTGTATGCTAATTGTGTACAATGTCCAAAATACATGTTCAGATATATGTTTGAAATTTGTTATGTCTCTTTATTTAATTAGCTTCATTATTAAATCAAATAATGTTAAACAATAGCATATTTGTTTATTTTTACGCGGATGAAATATAATTTTATACCGAAGAAAAGAAAAATTATCCTCGAGACAAGAAATTGAATAAAAAAAATAAAAGTTCAATGTAAAAGCAACATCCATGCATTAAAACGCTGCAAAAGAAATGCTGAAGTTCTAGAAAGAAAAATACGAAATTTGTGGTGCCTCCTCTAAAAAGGTAACGGTGCTTACTGATAAGGAGCCAACCGTTGGCGCCATGCCGATGAGTTTGTTGGTCTTTCCTTTTTTCTCCGTCTCTTTTTCTCTCTTATGATCCTCTTTTCTGGATTAGTCTCCCCGACATCATGATCCACCGCATAATAAAAACATTTAGACTACAGGTAATAATTTGCAGACTCCGTCTTCTGTTGAGTCTTTTTTTTTCAACCAAAATATTATATTGTATGTTGAAATATTTTATTTACTTTGTATTTATTAAACAATCAAAAATTATAACAAATCTTTAAAATAATATCATACATTTTCTACCCTTTAATGACAGACCACTTCATTAAACAAATTATTTTAATTATCATAATAAAAATATTGTGTTCATTTAATTAATACAAAACATAGTAATAATAACAATTATGCACAATATTACTTTCAAAAATTGTGTAATATCTCTAAAATGAAAATAAATTATTTTTTAGGGTTAAATATTTGCAATGTAAGAATTTGGAAGAAAAAGACATCGCGTGATTCAAATTATTTGAAATCTCAAAACTATAATATATGACTCGGAATGTCGCACAAAACTGTATAATGAGTTTTATTAATGAATCTCTAATTTGCCTAAGAGCTTTGATTACGCATTCGTATTCAGATTCTATATACAAAACGTCGGCGTACTTTTACGATCCTTTCTTTTACTAAAAACTAGTTTTGTTGTCTATAGTTGGAAATAGATTTTTTTTTCATCTAACGTTTATAATGTTAAAAAATCTTCTTATTTGTGATGTACACATTTTCATGCAAAATTTCATGAATCTAACTTTTATTAAGTCTATATTTCATAATTCTTTAATATTATAAGAAAAGTGAAAAAATATAATTAATTTTAACCAAATTTGAAGATTTTATTTTTTCGACAAAGTTTATAATACTTTCATCTGTAAATATGTTAAGTGTTTAGAAATATATTGAAAACTTAAACATTTAGTACAATGACATTAATCATCGGTAATGTTAAATAAATGCTTAATTATGCACAATAAAAATCGGCATAATGTTTATGATGTATAAAAAAGAGTGATCTTTTATGCCAAAATTATTCTTGACTCGGGGTTCTTTGAAGATACTTTTAGTGATAAGGAAATGAGCCACGCGCGCTTAACGTCATGAATTGACATTTTTATTCTAAAAAATAGAGAAACGTTGACATAAGCATTGACAAAGGCAAAATTCTCTTCATGATTTACGTTGAAGAAGAATGTATCACATAATTATAACTTTATTTATTATATATAATTCTTTATTTAATTTTTTTTAGCATTTTTCATTTTAATTCTCTGAAAAAATGTAAAGATAAAATATGAAATTTAACAATATTTTGCAGTACTAAAGTTAAGTTTTTTTTAACTTTAATACCCTTTATTTAACTAAAGATATTTTTCTTGATTAAATATGTTATAAGTACAAAATCCATGCATAGACACAAAGACATCATGTTTAAAAAGAAAGTAAACATAAGATTCTCAAGCTACGATCGGATCTTGGAATTTCTAAGCTACAAGATGCTTTTTTCGGGTGCAGAATGTTGGCGCCATTTGTGCACGGACAATCGTGCATGGACAGACACCGTGACACGCGAATGCGTTCGCACGACGACCAAAATAAGAAAAAAAGAGCGCAAAATAAAAGTAAAAAAAAAAAAAGAGAACTCGAACCACCAAAGGGATCCGAAAGTGCTGCCTGCGCTCGCCATAACGAATCTTTTGGCAACTCCTGGAGTAGACGCGATAATCCAAGAATGCAGAACCTGCCGGCCAATGCTCTCTATCACAATGCGACCAATTATTATTTACCGATCATTAATTATAACAACTGCAAAAAAGAAGAATTTCGTTGTTTCCAATTAATGAGTCCCGTTAATACATATTAAAAGTGTATGATTAATCTGAAAAAATGAATGATTCCGCGAAATTTTGTCATATATATAAATTCTGGGGGGTCGTTTCTTTGTCGCTTTTAAGAGTAAAAATATTCGAAATCATTTCAACGGAGCATTACATAAAAGAAAATGCTCGCGAATTATGTTATCGTGATAATTTATTTAGAGTAACAGCGATAAATCGTCAGAAATGCAGCCGTCCAGTAAATGTATTCAATTTGGATGAATATAAATAAGAGCACTTAAGACGCCGTTGACGTATAATTTTTCATATCGTACATTGCCATTTGTAAATCCATTTGATCATATCACAACCGAATTTACAATAACAAATTTCATTTTTATAACATATTTAGACAAGTTAGACATCTTCGTGATAATTTATTTAAATACAATAGCGTTGAAAGAATTTTAGAAAGATGAAAACTGAAATTCCACTGTGTAAAATTATATATAAATGTAAAAAACTAACATTTGCTATAAATTTTGATCTATAAGGAATGTGGTTTTAATTAATGTAAGAAACTGTTCAGCTGAATCAACGTATCCATATTTTTCACTTTATAATCAAGTATTTATTTGACGTAAACGCATTTTACTTAACTCAAATAAATGTAAATGATATTTTATGAAATACAAATTAAATTGAAAAATGTTTTTTAATTTTGTAAAAAAGAAAAGAACGAAAAAGTGCATCGTTTAATCAATAACATCAAAATCGTATTAATCGTCAAAAATGGTCAAGACCATGAATAAATGTAAACAGAATTGGCTGGTAGAGTTTTATTGAGTACAACCCTCTTGTTCCACCTCTCTTTTAAATACGCTACTGATGTGTATACGTCTATACATTATCACAATATTATGTTTCGCGTGTGCGATATACATGCAACGCGAGTGAAGTCGTAGAGTCGTATTTTGTGGCCTTTCCTCCTCCACCGCTTTCGTTCGTCTTTTTCTTTCATTTTTTATCAGCCGTATGTGTCGAGCTTGGCCGATAAATAATCCGAGAAAGAATGAGAGAGAGAGAGAGCGAAAAGAGTAAAAAAGACAGAGAGAGAAAGAAGGATAATGTCTCGGTGGTGGCCCGACTTAAAAGGGGGGGGAAGATAGTATGGGAATACGAGGGGACCGGAGGGCGGCGCCACGTTTGCGCTGTTCATTACAAAAAGGTAGAAAAGATGCTGAAAAAAGGAATGCGAGGACTGCGAGGAAAAGAAGCGAAGGAGAAACGGCTAACATGGAATAGCCCTTAGCCGGCACGATAGCCACTCTTTAGGCTGATGGACTCCCTCTCTGATATCTCTCTCCGGTCTTCCCTCTTCATCGACGCAATCGTCGCTCTCCAAATGACTCTGAGGAACACGAAAAATACATGCATTTTCCTTGATTCTTCTGATTCGTTATGGTCTCTTTGTTCGTGCAACTTTTTTGCTGCAACTTGTGTTAAAGATATAATGGAAGACCGAAAATATTTATTTCACTGAAACTGAGATGCAGATGAAATACTGGAACGTTCACTGTAAACATGAGATTGAGGCTTTGTTCTTAGCTGTAGTATGTAATGTTATGATATAGTAATATAGAAATAATTCTATTTTATTTTTAACTATATAAACATAATAATAACATTTCTCATATGAAAAATCATCAATTATGACCATTGTTATTTTTAGAAATCATTGCATCAATATTGGTGTAATACTATAATTGCTCAGTCAAAGTATTCGAAAAATGTTCACCTTATGTATTTTATAAAATACATAGATCTGAAATCAATATTTCCTGATACATATACAAGGATCATAGAGTTATTACGAGAATATTCATATTCAGAATATGAAGTGCCATATAATTTTATAATAAATGATCTTGAAATATCATGCAAAATGATATTAGGTCAAGTTTTTGACCTTTCATAATAAATTATAAATAATATTATATACATTAAAATGTTAAAATTATGAAGAGGATATATAAGTTGTTATTCCTCTATTAACTTTTATATGTTAATATATTTATCCCAAATGATAAGTCTTTCTGTATAACGTTTCGAAATATATTTATTTCCTCATCAGAA
>JABFPJ010007212.1:0-10161 GCA_022817425.1 Gryon sp. ZL-2020 | reverse complement strand
AGTTTTTTAATTCACTTAAAACTTTTTGCAACTTTATTTTTTTGCCGACACTTAAACCAATATCATTTTGAAAATCCTCTGCTGTCATTTGAAACAATAATTCTAATGTTATATCATTTTCTGAAATAAAACAATATGCATTTGCAGAAAATTAATTTAAATATTGAAAATATTAATGCTTCGATGTCTGCTCCAGAAAAGCCACAGTCTTTCAGCACATTTATTTTGTTAAAGAACTCATTAACTTTGATATACAATTTTAAAACAAAATTTTCTCCAAAAAAGAAAACCGTCGTAGCATGAAAAGCGATCCAACCTAATCTGACACTAGCCACCGACATTATCGACTTCAGCTTTGCCGATCATAGATTTTAAAATAATCTTTTTGAAATTAAAAGATATAATTTCAAGAAGAAAAGAATATACATTTTGTGCAAAATTCTTATGTTTGCTTACGAAATTAAATAATTTTTGTTAAGAAATTATTAATTTTATTATAAAGATCATCTTTTAACTTAAAAATGATTGGTAGTTAAAATATTTTTTTTTTACTGTAAATAGATCATTTCTAAGAGTGTATTTCTATGCGTGAAGTCATAAGACAATATAATGATAGGAATAAGACGTTTTTTAAAAATTGTATACAATTTGTATTTAATTTTTGAAATGAAAACTCGAATAAGTAAAAAATTACGTACTTCGTAAAGTTTTACAGTTATTCAAAGTTTCTAATAAGTGAAAAACTATTTATTTAAAGTATAGTTATCGATCTCATATTGAATGTGAGGTTGACTTTTCACTTTTTCAAATTTAAGTTTAATATATTTTTTAAGGGATATATCATAATTATGAAATATTTTATAGATTCTTTTTATTAGATTTAAATATATTTTTAGTAAACTATATTTAAATCTTGACCATGCTATTCATACGAACATAAGCAATTAAGAGAAGTTGCAATGTCGATCTACTATTTATCAGGAATATCGTTTCATATAGATTGATTCATGAAAAGTTGATTTATCAACATTTGCTTTTTACAATATACATAATGTAATTGCAATTATTAAATAAAATCTTCATTTTTTTATAAATTCATATTTATCTGATATACGCGTAACAATATCACTTATTCAACAATAAAGATAGTACTATTATTTAGTAAAAATGCATACAAATAAAATCAATAATAATATATATAACCTTCAAACAAATAATTAACTTAATTTGATGAATAGCTGATAATTTAATAGTTACCGTTTAACAAGATATTAGCTTAAACAATATTCAATTAAGAAGGCATCATCTCATAGATAAGTTCTCATATAAAGTCAGTGAACTCTTAAATTCCATAATGCAGCGATAAGACACACCGATCTTGAACCACGAGTCACGATCCAGGACCATGCAACGCCGCCGCGATTAAAATCGAAATCGAAATCTCGAAAGCTACCGACGACAGGTTTTTACGAGTTTACGAGCCGCGGTGCAAAAGCGGCAGAAAAATGCGCGCATTGCCTTATTGAATCGAGACTTGTGTGCGAGAGAAAGACAACACGAAAAAAAGGGTCTGGCTAAGGATATAAATTAATTAGATAATTAATCCTGTATTGGCCTTAATTGGTCCCTGTTAAGTGTCAGCGTTGTGGCCGTAATCTGCACCGGGGCATCGCTTTCTGTCGGTCCCATCTTTATATTCCTTAATCCGATGGCCGACCCGTCACGGACTTGTTAGATTTGAGATAAGTCGAGATTTAGCAGATCCGATATAACAGTCGATAGTGCGAGGCCGCGTGCGCTTGTAAGACCCTTTATCTCGTAACTGTTGCTTCCTATCGAGAGCTTTCGTACAAAGTTACGAAGGACTTAAGTTACAATTAGGTATCCCATGCTGCAACCATGTGTATACGTGTGTCATACGTGTTCAATAGAGGAAAGTATGTTTGGAATTAAACACAAATGAAATAAAAAAGTACATACAATTTCTCTTAAAATATATAAAATACAGTAGTTATGAATGATAAATAAATTAATTATTATCTCTTAAAAAATGTTTATCCCATAAATATTTTTTTCATTAATAAAAAAAGATATAATTGAAATCTATTACAAAATTAAAAACAATTCAATAATTATAAATCATTTTGTTATTCTAGACGTTCTAAAGTACAAAATTTGACTTTTGTTTATTTATAATTTAAAACGTTTATGTTTTTATAATGTTATACCTCAGGACGTTCGTTAAAAAGGAAAGTTGCAACATTTAGTCGTAAAATCAGACATCAAGCACACAACATGGTATCACATTCATTACTCACTTAAATGCGACTTTCAATGATGGAATCTAACTAATTATAAAAATTTAGAATGTGTAATATTTGATTTTTTTTAATTAAAAAAAAAATTAATACTGTTTTCAACAGCTTTAATACATTATAACATTAACATTTGTTAAAATTATAATAAATGTTTGCCATGATTAATTATTTTTATCGAATCATTAGTATGATGCAAATATAAAAGTTATCAAGCTGAATTTTATAGGCGTTATTTAAGAAATAAGTGATAAACAACACGCACTGAGTCACGCGGTAATGGTAGAAGTAGACAGACTCAATACAGAAGAAAAAGATCTATGTACCATCGAAGCGCGAGATTCTTAATAAAACAGTTCGAACTGTTACCGTCACGTGGCGTTGGCAGCACATTTCATGCTATAGATTGAAGATATATTAACGATTTCAAGAGGAAGAAATGAATTTAATACTTTGTGAGAATATACTAAATATCTTGAATCCGTTATTTGCTTTCAATCAAGATACAAAGTGTGACATAGAATATTATTATTGTAAAAAGAATTACGTTTTTCTAAATAATTTCTAAATATGTTTCTAAATAATTTCTAATAAATTATAAATGATTATTACAAGCTAAATATTAGTTTAATAAAAATATCACGTGATAAAAATATATCTATTTGTCCTCAGATTCGTAAGTAATCTGAGGATATATATAATTTTTAGATTTTTAATCAGAGGAAATATAGTAATTGTTATTAGAAGTTACAATAATTTGTATTAGATTATTGATCTGATTACATTATAGATTATTGTATTAAATTATTGATCAGTATAATTCTATATTTTAAACCATATTAATTGTTGCATTAAATTTCAGTATTAAATCGAAATATAATTATATTACATTTTGTCTATTTATCATTAACCTGTTGTTAATATTTGACAGAAGAAAAATTGACCAATAAAACAATATTAAAAAATTAACTTTAAAAAACTTGAGACAAACATATAAGCTAGTTAAATTATAAGCTAGTTAAAATTATAAGCAAGTATAAAAATGCTGTCTGGAATTTTTTTGAGCTATGATTTTTCTGCGTATGTGAATGTTAGGTGCAGATAAACGACGATGAGACAGGCTAGACAGACAGCCATCAAGACAGTCAGAGATCGAGTACATACGTATGCGGGAGGCTCCTACATAACTATAATATAACAGGTTTGCGAGAGCGTAAGAGAGTGACTGATTGATCTTTCGCTACTAATTCGCGCAGCTGAGCCGATACATGCTAGCCAAGGATCCGTCGATTATTAATCAAAACGTCATTCCTTTCTTTGGCAAGCACAAGCCGAGAGGCACAGGACAACCTCTGAGTCCTTCGAAATGTGACTTTATCATCAGGCAACCGTTATTCGACCAATGATAATCCCGTTGATAGAAAAATATGAGTTCAAATTGAATTGCCTCGCTGGATACGTAGGGTCCTTTGCAATTGTATTCTTTTAACTTCTTCCAATTTAATCACATTTTTAATTTAGAGTTAAAACATTTATATAAACAGGTTTAGATGTATATACCCAATGGGAAACGAACAACTGGTCCAAGTCTGGCACAGTAATGGTCTTCTGGCAGAATGTGTTACCAGTATCAAGCCTATTCTGGGCCGTATGTAAAGTCTGGCAATTTCCCATAGGGTACATAAATAAATGAACCGTCAGATTAAGAATAACTTCGTGTTACGTATTTTTCGTTACTCGGGGAGGGAAAATGCCATTTTCCTCCCTAGGGAGATTTAGGAAAATGGCTTTTTTCCCTCCCTCGTAACGAAAAATATAGTACGCAACATGGGAGATGATCGGAAATTCGTTTCCTCGCGGTTACAAACCTCGCCTTCGGCTCGGCTTGTAAACTCCGCTCGGGAAAACGAATTCCCGATTTCATCTCCCTTGTTGCGTAATGTACTATTTCCGCATAATTTGTATCGCTGTTCTGATTAGTCGAATTTTCATGATTATATAAACAAGTATTACATGAATGTCGAGTTAACATTTTTTATATCATTATTTACGGTATTATATATACTATTATTATTTTCCATATTATTATTATATGTACAGAAATCCAGAAAACCTGTGTATACATTTAGACGTTTTTATAGCGTAATAATACAAATTATAAATGAATGCAAATTTATTTACAAGTTCATTAAAATTAAATAAAGATGATTAAACAGATTAAACCATATATTGTACTTAAAACTTTTTATTATAAAAGTAGTGTTTTTTGTAAAATATTGTTATTTAATAGATATAAAATATTTAAAATGTAAACGATCGAATGTTTTCTATAAACGTTTTATTACGTTGTTGCATCTGATGTTCATAAATTTCGAAGATGATGAGATTAAAAAGAATGATTTGAGAATTCGTGAAAGTTTATTTCGGGCTCGTGTATAATCTTCATTCCGGTTTGTATTGTCTAGACTCACGTAACGAATAGTAACGTAATATAATGTTTAAATTTCGGGACTTATTTTTTTTTAGTTCAATTCTCGTCTGAATGATGACGTGATAAGTGTTATTATTTTATCAAAAATATTCAATTATATAACTGTGAAAAAACTGCAATACATTTCTCACATATTTTCTCGCGATTCATTTTGTTTTTTAGTTTTTAATAAAAAGTAAAACAAATGGAAGAATTATAGTCATTCATCCATAGATGATGATGCAGAGTTTTGTTTAGGTTATTATGAAATTTTATGTTATATTGCCAATAAAAGTGTAATACTTTGAGACTGTAAATCTATATCCACAGGAAATCTGTACGGAAAATAATATATTTTGCTGCACCGGAAACAGTAATTTTACACATAGTTGCTAAAATTATCATAATAACTAGTGGTTACTCGCACTCATTAGTATAGATTTATGAATATTATTCAATATAAAAGGATTTTTTTGCTATATAATATAAAATAAATGCTGAATTTCCGGCACAGTTTCAGTTATGATGTAATTGAGAGATACTCTATTCAATATTTTATAATGACTTTTAATTTATTGCCGGTGACTAATCATCTGTAATTTTTATCTAAAATTATTTACTGTTTAGTCATCATTTTAATTTATATTAATAACTAATTAATGTTATTGGTTCATTTGCATTTCGTTCTTATGATGAATTATGAATATTGTATTTTGCATTGCAGAGATATGGAATCAAAATTATGGAAATACTAAAATACATTATTCATTAAAGATCATTTGTCCAAAATAATAGAATTTCATTTAATAGTCTTTTAGAATTGTATATTAAATATAAAGATTGTCATAAATGAATGATACTTAAAAAATAAGTATTTATTTGAATTGTTCAGCTTATCATCCAGAATAATAATTGAAGTTTAATGGAAAATATATATTCAACTTTGAAATTTAACTGTTACTATATTAAATTTAAAAATTGATTGTTTTATTGGCAAATAAGTATGATATAAAAGAGATATTGAATGGCAAAAAGGAAAGGCGCCTTTATCTAAAAAGAAAAGTCGTTGCTTGTAAAATGTTGATCGTCCTCGAATGTGAGATGGAAGGAAGGTCATCAGCCAAAGTCCAAGGTATCGGCCCAACCAACGTATACAGTTAGTGTGTCAGTTTCAGTTTGCGCATAGGTGGGGAGAAATGGGTTGTAAACGTCTTGTAATTGTCGCGAAAATAAGACGAAGAGGACCAAAGTTGATTCAGGCTGAACAGTGGTGTACTTCGTTACACTTAAGAAACTGATCTGAGACAAGAGAAAGACTGCTGATGCGGCTGCTGAATTACGAACGCTACCGGGCGTCGTTGCATCGCTCTGCTGTGTGCTGTTCGGCAGTTACGACTCCATTAAGGGACTGCGTATTTTTTTGGATCCATTTCGGGTCGCATAAAACAAGCTATTTAAAATGTACGAGGGCGGGTCTTTCGGACAAAGGAATTAGACAGCAATGTGATTTTTAATTTTTCTTCGCTGAACGAGCCCCGACCTTTTTCAGACCCTCAAGCTCGATCATTTTAATTACGTATGATAATTTTCCAGTTCCTGTAGAATCCAGCTATTACATCTTAATGTACGCTTAATATTTTTCTTTTCTCCGTAAAGTTTGGTTTTTTAATTATATACTCATTATCCATGACTATAACTATAAGAGCGATATCTAATGTTTTATAAATTTAAACATTCAAGTTCTAAATATACTTTTTTTAACATTAACAATTGGATGAATAGGTTATACGAAATTAAAAAAAAGAATGTTCTTATATTAATTGAATGTAACATTCAATATTTCGAAACGTCAAAACCTTTATTAATACTAGTGCGTGATTTTAAGTAATTAGTAATTTAAAGTAGATGAATGTAACTTTTAAAACTTTTCTCTATTTAATAGATTAAATAGAGAAAAATGAAAAATACTACTGGGATGTACTTTTGCTCTTAAACCGTTGCATCAGCATTAATCTAAGTTATGAATAAATAATCAGTAGTTCTAGTTCGATGTATCATTTTTCTCAGATACTAATTGAGGAATGTCGTGCGTGCGTTTACCTATAAGCAGAACGCGACATTATTACAAGTACGTGACAGTCTGAATGTATAACCTTGACGAAAAAAAACTCCCGCACTCATTAAAGTACCATTAAATTAACTATAAAGTATTATCCTATCATTATTTAATTAAAGTCTATAATTGTACATTGTAAGAAGCAATTTGTGGAATTATAAGAACAGTCGTATCGACACTGCTGTCGAAGGTATTTGCGTTGAGATTTCGCGAACCAACGCAAAAACATAATAAAATTCGCCAACAAGTTGCAGCTTCGTTTAACTCTCGTCGACAAATTCTATATCATTTAATGTTTGAGCTTCTACAGTATTATACTTTAAACTTTACTCGACTTTTTCTCTTTTCTTCTTTTAAAATTGGATTTTGAAAAGTATAATTATTTTTAATTATTTGTGTATATAATATATATTTTTAAAAAGTAAGCAATTGCGTTAATATATAGTTTATCAATTCAAGTTATGAATACTAAATTTTTATAAGAAAGCAATTTTTGTTACTATTGCTCTTAGAATGAAAAACGCTTTGCTCCAGATATTTTGAGTTTATTATTCATTAAAAAGTCTGGATGAAAAAGTAAAAGTTATAAGTATTCTTTTTATAGTTACATAAAAATGTTATTATCGTCGTTGATTTGGTTAAATATTTAATATTTTTCTAATCTGTTAATCAAAAGTACGCATACTCGAAAATTCCAAAATGACTTTTTCCACTAACAAATATCATTAAGTTTAGATTTTACTTTGATTAGTTTTCTGTAAATTAGCAAACAATAGTTGAAACAATGTATAATTCGATTTTTTTCAACAGCCACGCTACTGAATTTAACGGTATTAATTACGATAATGTTATAGTTTTTATATTGTAAAAAAGATTATCTATAAGGGTCTTGTTGGCGTGTGAATAGTTTGATTAAATTAACAATGGATTTCGCTGGTTCAACTTGGTGAATTGAATGTCTGTAACGCAGATGTATAGTGGATTTCTCGTAAAAATGCCTCAGGGTTCCACGTCGGCGAACACCGGTTCGCGATATAGCACAACTCAACGGCGACATTTCCGTTGTCCGTCGGAAAGTAAACGGGAGAAGCGGCGGTGCCATCCATTTGGGGCGAGTGAAAAAGAAAGATTCCTGGATGGCAGAAATGATTGTCTGGAGAAGAGCTTAATAGTAAACTGTACATGAAGACTCTAGACTGAAGCGAAAACCAGTATGCGGTATAGTTGTTACTGATGCACGCACACACGCTATTTTTTCTTGATATTTTTATACAGTTTTTTAATTTCATTTTAAAGGTAGATATAAAAGCGAAACATGTGTTCAATAACTTTTTGCCATTCACAGAATAGACTATTTCAAAGTTGGAAGTAATTTTCGTTTATCACGATTTATTATTTAATAAATCTCAATCAATAACTTTTTTAATGAGACATGTAAAAGTAAAATTTATACTTTTATTTTATGTAATTTTTTGTAATAACATTTAATTTATTTTACATTGAAGTTTGCAAGTCAACATATAAATTTTTGTTCAAATTATATCCGTTTAAATGTTTTTTTTTTCGACTTATAATTATATACGAAGACCAATGGAAAGTTGAATGGAATTCTCTTGTAAATGTCAGAGTAAGGGATACAAACTTGTTTGCAATTAGTATTTGTGTATTATTTGTTTAAAAATGGTAGTATGTATCATACGTCGTAATTGAAAAGAAGATATAAAAAAGGTCGAAAATGTGGCGTGTTGCAGCTTTAAATCACTTCGTACTTTAATTAGAACCATAAAATGTTTGAATGTTGCATCTTCTCTCGATTCATCTTACAATTAAAGTACATATATTAAAGGTGCTCGTAAACATAACAATCACTACAAACTGTTAATAATAATAATAAAAATAATGGTGTTTGAGGCAACCTTTTGTTTTTAATTAAAACATATTTTTGAGATTGCCCGTAATCTAGCTCTCCTTTTTGGAACAAAAAATTGATTGAACATGTGATTACTTCAAAATAAGTGAAAATTGTTTAGCTTCTGCAATTTTTTGTTGATAAATTTATGAACAAACATTTTTCTTTAAAGCGAAATCTGTCTCAAACTGAACAGCTATGTTATTTTCTAATAACAAGTATTTTTGGAATATAAGTTATTAGAATAAATATTTGTGTTGAATATTTTTGAAAATATTTGTGGAACATTTTACATGAAATTGAAAAAAAAATTTTCGGTTAAGTTTTTTTAAGTGGCGAAATAAATTTATGAAATAGCAATAATTATTATCAGAATTGCAATAATTTTTAAATAATTAAAAAAATATCATTTAAATTGTCATTTAATCATTTAACATTTAATATTTAAATGATTTACATTTTTTATGATCATTTACTGTTATTGCTCTTTTATCTTGAATGATAAGACGTGCAGTAGCATTTAGAGTTACTAAAGCAGTAGCTGCAGAAAACTACGCTAGTGCTATTCACAGGACATCCGCGCCAGTAGACATTAAGTCAGTTATGACTCTCCCTTTAGTTCGAGTTGTCGGTTGTTTTGCGGTTTTTCTTTTTTGCAGTTTTATCTAGTCCAATAGACAAGGACATGATATTGAACATGCATGAACGAAAACGGATGCATAATCGTGATCATTGTTTCTTTGTCTAAGTTATTTTCTTTCCTTTTCTGTGTTTACTATGATGAGGAACTTCAATTCCATAGAAAAAAAGTAAATGATGTAAAATTGTTTGATGTTATGAAATCATGTTATTTCAGTTTAAATGACATGACATGTATAGAATATTCTATTTATAGCGATACATTTAAAATTTAAGTATAATTTTAGTGCAAGATACGCAGTTACTGAATTATCAAAGTATAAAAGTTACTATAAGTTTAGGATTAATAAATAATTATAGTTAAAAAACACTTTATACAGAAATGCGGTAGCATCTTTGGTGCAATATTACAATCTATATATAGCTATCTTCGGATTATTTTTCGAAAACTATTTCATTTTCTGTTTTTAAACATTGTTTACGTTCAATATTATATTGTAATTTTATTTGTTAAAACTGTAGTTTTTTTAACAAAATTTTGCTAGATTTTATAAATAATAAAAAGTTAACAATTCATTTGAACGAAAGTAGAAGTGAGTATGATTATGAATCATAAATTTAAGATCTTAACATATGTTAATTTCTAAATGAAGCATTACAATTAAATAGTTCTAGTACGAAACTTTAAAAGTTTCTTATCTCAAAATTAAAA
>JABFPJ010007211.1:0-10162 GCA_022817425.1 Gryon sp. ZL-2020 | reverse complement strand
ATAGATGGAGAAATGTCACCGGTTGCAGACAGTCTAAATTGGCCATCGGTGAGACACTCCGAACAGATTGGAACCAGGAATTCTCGAAACTCAACAAAAACGATGCTAGAATAGCGGTCCAACTGATCACGGGGCACGCGCGCCTAAATGCGCACGGTTTCAAACTCCGTTTGGTTGACACACCCGTCTGTAGATGGTGTGGGTCGTACCCGGAAGAACCCTTGCACGTGGTGCTCGCGTGCACCGCTTTCAGGGAGAAACGGATTGAAGTCACGGGTTCCGCCATCGTGGCATTGGAATCAATAACAACGTTGCAATTAAGAAGATGGGTGCATCTGGCCAAGGAGATTATACCTCCTGGGTCAGGTTTCCACTAGTTGAGTGTATGAACCTCGACCCAACAGGATCACTGGTTTCACCAGCAATCCTGTCCTGGGGGTTAGGTTATCTAAGGTGCACAATGACAGAGGGGATTTTCAATCTAATCTATTAAGAAAAAAGGCACAAATAAAAAAAGAACTGTTTTTTCTTAATTTTTAGAAGGATTCCCACACGAACGAAAATATGTACAAAAATATAAACAGGATATATATTCGATATTTTTTATATATCCAGCATATATACTAAAAGATATATATTAAGAAAATATATATATTATATATACTAAACTATATTTCTGTATATATCCTAAGATATATCTGGTACGAGATATATAAAATACTAGCTCAAGCGCCGGCTTCGCCCGGGCGAAACCCTGTGATCCCTTCCCTATGACCATATATGAGTCCTGACTAAATTCTTAGTTCCACCCGAGATACTTCTATGGACCCTCTGTGGATTCCCTCTGGACGCCCTATAAACCCTCTATGGGCTCCGTATGGAGCCCTATGAACCCCTTATATTACACCCATGATCTGTCTATGACTTCTTGGTGGCGTCCCTATAACACCCCTCTCCCCGAAGTGATGAAGCTATTACAGAAAAAATTTTTTTTCTACACATCAAATGTATATATCGCAAAAAAAAGCCTACGACACTTTTGGTGCCTAGGACTATATTCCTTCAAAATTTGGTTCAAATTGGTTCCGTAGATTTTCGTAATGCTCATACAAACAAAAAAAACAAACAAACAAACATCCATACATTCATATTTATATATTTGTAGGATATACAGGGTGTAACATAAATGTATGACACGAATATGACCATCAGACTCCTTGTCAAAAGTTCTTTAAAAATGGTCATTGCCACAGGTTTAGCCATGGTCGCCACAGTATTGCCCATAATGTGGCAAATATTATGCCAAGAGCCACATTCCTTGCCATACCATGGCTCGTATCATGGTGTATGACCATAGCATTTGCCACAGCTTGGGAAACGCCGTGGCAACCATGGCTGAATCTGTGGCAATGTCTAATTTTGCAGAACTTTTGACTAGGAGTCTAATGGTCATATTCATGTCATATATTTATGGTACACCCTGTATATGCGCACATATTCATATATATTTTTGCATATATTTCGAAATATATTTTCTTCCGTTAGGGGTGTTCGAGCAAGAACATTATTTTATATTAATAAAGGACAGACTTATGTTAAGTAAATTGTCTGTCCTTTATTAATATAAAATAATGTTCTCGCTCGAACACGCCATTAGCCTCTACTTTAATGACAGTGGAATGTCAAACAATTTTCAAAATTGAAACTGTCAAAAAATCTCTGTAATTTGATTGGTTTTTATAGGCGTTGCGCATTAATTGGCATTAAAAGCTAACTTCTCATCTTTACATAAACTTTTTATTAAAGGATAACAGAACCTATAATGTCCAAAAAGTAATAGCAAGGATTCACAATGCGAATGCAATTCAGACGATCAAGATACGGTATAACATGCGAATATTTGTCGACAGAGAGAATAAATCTATTGCAAGCGTTGTCTGCTTGCGTTAATATTCGCTTATGCGCTCACATTCAAGTTGGTTAGATAAATTAGTCCGCATTAAGCAAGAATATTCAAAATGTGGAGTGATAAGTGATGAAAACTCATGACCAGTTGTTTACACAAATCGCACGAAACCAAGGATTTACTATGTCTGAGTCGTCTCAGTGGTAACTACTCTCGGCGTATAATGGAAGTGACCTGTTAACTTCCCAAAACGATTGAATCGATGATCACACCCAAGTTTTGACACAGATAACATATGGAATAGTTGTGCCGTTTTGCAAGGTAGGTGGTAGAGTACTGAGGTGAAGCTGTCTGATGAACGGAGAGGAGGGACCCATCAGCATAATCTTTGTTCTTGATTCGCGTTGAAAGCACCCAAGATGACGATGCTGTGAAAATTATGTGCAACGTTATCACAAGCGTTGACAAACAATTGAAGAAGAGAAAATGCGATTGGCGGTCGATATACTACAGAGATAAGGATACTGGTGTTGAATAAAATGAGTTTTAGAAGCAGATATTCTTCCTGTTGAGATAGTTGCGGAGGTGATATATCAACTATATCTAAAATGAAGGTATAGAACAATGAATATAGAGGAAAGCTCCTCCGCCATGTCTACCAGTCCTATCATGTCTCACTATTTAATAAATTAATATTTTTTCATTTTAATAAACTGGTTAAACGTTGAGTGTAATGAGAATATTCAATGTATCAATAATATATTAATGATGTTTGTAAAAAAAATATATTTTGCAGAAAACAGTAAATATTATATATTTTCTGTTTGAATGAAAACAAACAATTTTATTTAATATATAACATTGTTTGTCTTCATTTCTGCAAATTTTGTGAATTTTTTTTTAAAAATACATGTTTTAATTTGTATTGTATGTTCTATAATTAACTTTATCTGCATGTATACATATATAAAATATATAATAAGAATTATAACAATAATGAATATTATTTTTAATTTTTTGAAATAAATAACTTAATAAAACATGAATTTTCGAATAAAATCGGAATAAAATTGGTCTATAAAATGTGATGAAAATGCAATATTTGATACAATTTAATAATAGAAATATCTCGAAGGGCATATTTTGATTAAAGCAGTTACCATTGTATAGTAGTATGCGTGTGTGACGTCTGATAGATAGGCGGTATTCTTTGATGTTTTAATTTTTGCGAAATCAGATTCGATTAGTCACTCCACCAAGTCACATTGGCTAGGAAGAGACAAACTGTGTCTATATATATATTTATTAAAGTTTATAGGTATAAAAGTTATCAAATATAATTGTTATATATCAACGTATAAAGTGATTTTATGTTAGTTAAACGATAAGTGATTCTTTTATTTTATAACACAGTTTAAAGTGTATCTTGTGCTGAAATCTCGGTAAGCATAATAATCTTGTTGTGTACGTTGCACGTTGAATCACTGATACTAGC
The DNA here is from genome assembly GCA_022817425.1 of Gryon sp. ZL-2020. Taxonomy (NCBI): domain Eukaryota; kingdom Metazoa; phylum Arthropoda; class Insecta; order Hymenoptera; family Scelionidae; genus Gryon; species Gryon sp. ZL-2020. The sequence continues at coordinate 6,761 of JABFPJ010007211.1, read as the reverse complement.
TTGATATTTTTAATATGTTATTTAGTTAACGAGGTTTTCATATTTCGTTTTGTTCATTATCGAAATTGCAAACAACTTATTCAAGTGAATCACTGCTACACGAGGAAAAATCACTACATCTCTATTTGAATTTTCAATCTTATCTGAATTTTTATGGATGATTTTGGCCACGAGAACGTTTGACGAGGCTCAAACCGATCAACGGTGACGATTTGGCCAGCGATCTTGCAACATAATCCAAGGAACGACCGCGAAATTGTGAGCTTCATAAGGCATAAAAAACGATAGGCGACTTTATTTAGACTATTTCTTTTTGACTCATCGAATTAACATTTATGTCGAATGATTGAAATGCTAAAAAAGCGATTTTAATATATTCTAACGAATAGTTAACTTATACAAGACGAGAAAATTTCAATAAATTTAACGTTCAGTAATACAGAGACGAGAGCAAGATTTTGCGAAAAATTAATCAACTTTTCATTAAAAATTATTGATTTTTGACGCTCTCTGTATGACCAAAAGTTGAGTAAAATTCATTTGAAAATAATTTAAAATTTATTAACAATTTTTTGTCGTGTATAAACAAGAAAAGTAGTCACAAATGACTACCATTTTTATAATCGAGAAACGTGAAATAGAGTGCTTAGAAGTGTATGAATATTAATTCAAATGTTGAAAAAGTTCGTGAAATTTGTTTTTTAAGATGTTTTATTTTCTAATAAACACGAATAATTATTTTATTTCATTCTTTATTTATTGACTATTTGGCATAATTATCAATTTTTTGTCTTTTCACACCAAATTACAGTATAACTAAGAAAACATTACAAATTTATGTATTTTAACGACAATTCTAAGAATTTCTCCTTATGTCTATTGAAAATATGGTAATTTGAAATAAATATTGTATTAATCTATCCGTATGTTCAATTTTGATCTGAACAAAGAGATAATTAACAGAAGTTATAATTACTTATTTTTTTCTTTAGTGTGTTTACAGTACGCAGAATAAAAACACTCGTATATTACGAATGTTTTATTCTGCGCAACACAATGACATCTTAAGATGATTCTTCAGTTGAATTCCCTGCTTCTCTCTTCTACTAATAGAGTCAACATTAGATCTATCCTTTTTGTCTTTATATAGCTGAAGAATCACATTAAGTACTTTAGAAGTCACATTTCCGAAAACAGGGAATGGATGGTTTCTAGCTCGGACGGTTTCTAACAATCCGAGTATTAAAAAGAAAAGAAAATAAAGGTGCATTACCTCCAATAGTTATATAGGAGTACAACCGCAATATTATAAACGCAATAGGTGCATTGCGTTTCTATCTACAAACTCGTTTTTCAGGATTACGATTTTTTTGTATATTATGTAGAAATACGTTACTGTTGAATAATGTGAAGAAGATGAAATATATGTGAACACTTGTATTTCAATATTAATGTATATATGTATCATGTAAATTATTTTTTCGTCAGACATGTTCGAAAAGTCAGACTTTGCTCCCTGTTTTTCGGGAGCAAACTGGAATTTTGCTCCAATGTTTTGAAGCAATGTCTGACTTGTACTTGCATTTGTAATGAAATATATCGTTTGCACCGCGGACAGCAAAATGACGTCTTGCTCCCTTGATGAATAATATACTATATTTTACAAAATTTTTTTTGCTAAAAGTTTTACTTAATTGGTACATGCAACAAAATACAATGTTGACACATTAAAACTCAATATTGAAATTTCCAAATTTATTGCTAAAAAATCAAAGCTAAACATTAAAATTTCAAGAATTTAATTTTAATTTTATATTTACAATAAATATGAATTTTAAGCTTCGATTTTGAAAATTCAAAAAGAATATAGAAACTTTAGTAAATGTGTTTTGAATTTTACTTACAGGTAATGAAAAAAACTTTCTCTGTAAATTTCAGTGATTTTGTTACAGTGCATATATAATGCGCTACTTCGCGATAGTCTTACCTTAATAATGAATTGGATTATTTGTTTAGATATAATTTTTAACGTAATGAACGTAATGAATATTTATCAATTCTCAAATGTTTTGTGGATTTTCAAATGTTTGTGAAAATTTATTTTGATGGTATCTTAAATGTTTGGAAACTAATATTATGTTCAAAAGTTAAATTAAAATCTGAACTATAATTAAAAACATTTTTTTATTTCACGAGAAAACATCATAGCAAGCAATTTAAAACTTTTATTTTTGTATATCTTAGTTTTTTGAAGCGTATTTTATAAATGCATCATTTAAAATATATTTATTAGAAGTTTGACTCAGTTTGTTAAATGATTTCATAAGTCTTGACCAGAGATGGGCAAGCCCATTACTCAATTAAACAATATATTTAATAATTATTAAAAATAATATAATCAAATAGTAAAAAATTGCACATTTATCTTATAAAAAAAGACTGTCTTCAACTAAAAATGGAGGTACCATAGTTATTATTAGTAAAAAAAGTCTTGACAAAATACCTATATCTAAAAAAATAGATTTTATCTATTTCTTTTTTATAGATTCTATCCCCACACGATCGAAAATATATTTCGTAAATATATAAAAAATATATTTCTTTTCAAAAAATATATTTCCGGCAGTAAGATGTATAAATGATATATATTTTAAATATAAATGTTAAGTATATGTTTCAAAAATATGTAAAAAATATATTTAAAATGTATAATTTTTATATTATATATATATAAAGAGGCAATAAGTTGTATAAATTAAATATATTTTTACATTTATATTTTCGATCGTGTGGGTCTGTAGTGGTTTATCTGCACTGTATAGAATAATGAGATAAAAAATATTAGTGTGTATAAATAAATTTCATTCGTTACATACAAAACGTAATTACTGTATATTATAATACCAAGTCGCTGTATATATGACACAATACCTTTTTGAAATTAGTTAAACTAACTTGATTTAATCTCTAGGAAATACTTTGCAAAGTTTGTTATTTAACCTGATGGACAAAACTGCGTGTTTAACTTTAGCTGAATTCAACTTCGCATGCAAATTAGAGACACGTATAACTGTTAAAAACGGAGATTCAATTAAAATTCACAGAGGTTAAGCTGAGTTTAACGCGGAACGGCTTTAGATAGAGTCGCGCGTAAGGTTCCGTGACTTATTATCTTCCCAAAAGCTCTTTAAGGGGCTGACCCCCCTTTTATCGTCATTTATGTCTCAAATTGTATTCTGTTGTGAAATAAAAGCAAGCTTGATTATTTATCAACATTTATCTAAAATAACGTTTTCATATTTTCTTTAGAATTAGTATTACATGGTTCTAAAGAACTCCAAACACACAAATGTATATGAAACATTTATGAAATACTATACAACAAGTCAAAAATTAAAGAAAACTAATAATTGTAATACAACTGATAAGACCACCTGAATTTAATGAAAAATCTCAAGTCGCTACTTTTTCGGATACATTGATTATTTACAAAATTTGATTCATAAAATGTTTTTAGAAATATTGAAGAAATATCAAAGAATAATTAAGATGTATTAAAAGTTCTTTTATCATTATTTAGCTAAATATTATTTAATGTTATTTGAATAACAAATTATTATGGAAAATATTTTTTTAACAGAGTTAAAAGTATTATTCAGATTCTTTCATGTTAAATTTACTTAAAAAGATTCAAGCAAAAATCTGAATCGTACAAAGTAAGAACCCATCTGTAAGCTTGAATGATTTGTCAAAGTAAAATTTTAGAACAACCGAGAGTTTACAGAATATTGAACGGGCAGGTTATATTGTTACACAATATTAAATCAACCAAGTGTTACATATAACAATCGGCACCAGATGCATTTGAAATGTGCAGCTTTATTCGATTCGTTATGTATTATACTCGACTCTAATGTCGAGTGTGTAACGCCTATACATCACGCCTCATTCAAACCAAGTTTCACACAAGATTTACGATGACGATAGCAATTCGTCTTAACATCCACACAACAGTGATTATCCTGCATTTTTTAATGTAATGCACTGCACTAATTTCACAGCCTTTACTTCGTTGTTCACTTTCCTTCTCTTAATTTCCATATTTCTAATATCCATACCCTCTAAAACATTTTTCTCGACGGAATTCTAGAAAGATGCAACGCATGAAAGTGGCTAATTTTATCATGAAAAATTTCGGGGATGCACGAATGAAATTGCTGTGATAAAGATGTTGTTTTTGTCAAAACTGAATCAATGCTAAAAACAGTGAAAAGTTTTTTTGCAAAAAGAAGAAAAACTTTTAGAAGACCGGTTTTAGCTATCTATTATAATAATTGAATCATTAAAAATAAAAATGAACAATATCTTTTTCGGTGTTCTTGCTCTGTAAATTTAAACAAGTGAAATTAACTTATACCATAAGTGAGTTTTCACAAATTCGAATTTACAGAGTGGATAACGTATACATAATACCTAATAAATGTAATTTTTTTATCTCCATCCATTACTTTTTTGTAATTATGGTAAAATACTGCTTACCTACATAATCCTGAAATGAAACCTTTCTATTTGAATATCAAGCTACTAATTAATGTAAGGTAATACATTATTTTAAGAAAGTGGTAAAAATCAGTGTCTCGTTTATTGCACATAAATGAGTCGTTTCACATAATTTAGATTAAAAGGGATTGAATCTTGGAGAATTGTATGAAAAATAGTCATGAACAACTCATTCATGAGTCATAAACGGTTCATTGACTTTTAATACGCTTCTTGTAAATCATCACGATTTCCTTTGCAAATATACACCACAAAATCAGAAGCCAAAATTGCACTAAGCTGACAAAGTTTTAACAATCAGCATTGAAAATGCAGTAACTTTCAATAGCGATTGATTGTAATTATGAACTAGGTACTTGTTAACTTGCTGAAGTTCCATTTTACCAGATTCAATTTTATATAATCCAATGAAAACAATCATATACTTATTAATTTTAGTTGCAGATTTTCCTCACTCAGTAAAATAATGCTTCAATTATATTTGAGATTTTTATTGTTAAAATAAGACAACAATTCTGCTCGTCTTATAACAGAATATTGCAAGATTACTTTATCTTAAAATAATGTAATCATGCCTAAGAGTGTGTGATTATGAATTAAAATAACATTATCATTAGATAAATTATCATTAGATATGTCTAATGATATGTCTAAACAAATATGAATTAAGTGGAAAAATGATCATGAAACTAATCTTTATGAAAGTTATTTCGTAGCGATAAGTAGATATCTTAAATAAGAATTTTGTAGTAACAAATTAGTAGATTGTGGAATAAAAGAGTAAGGAGATAATGTCCATTAAAAGTAACGAATAAAAATTTATTCAAATCTCTTGCTGATGTCGGCACAATTGCAGCACTCGTCCTTCGTCAATTTCCTAATAATGCTTAATCATGTTCTTCGTTCAACATTCTTTGTGTGAATATGAACTTTTCGTAGATCAACTTTGCATTTTCAATCAAACCAAAACCAGGCGTTCTCTTTTTAAAAACTTCCGTTCTTTCCATTCCAGTTTCTATGAAAACGTTCTATAATCGGGCTGCGAATATTTTTATGTTCGTAACTTTATTTCTTACTGAATTTTACAAGAACTCTATATACAATCGAATCTTTAGCATTTCTGATAACACACTCACATACACTTTGGCTTGTAAAAATGGTGAAATTATGTTAACAAGGCATTGTAATTCATATTTTGTCTTAACTTATTTATTTTATTCTGACTTCCCCAGGTGCACTTGTTATAAGAATAAACCAAAACTTTTTCTCACCCGCAACTGTTTTCAAAACATAGTCTTTTCAAGACATGCTCTCATTGACCTGGCAAACGGCTTAAACTTCCAGATTAAAATGAATAGGTCCTTTAGATACTAGAAGGCGAAACCCTACTCACCGAGTTACGGTGCAGTAGAAATTATTATATCCGCGGGAATAAAAGGAAACAATCTCCAGCCCATTATCACTCCAACATGATGTATGATCATCTTGGGAATATCCAGGTTTACATTTTTACGTATATTTACGAAGAAAAATAACCTTATTTTGATACTTAAATGGACTTAAACTCTGAATTGAATATACTTAATTTTATTACATTTTCAATCGGGTAAAAAATGATAACACGATTTAAATATGATTGTAATGGAAATTTATTTTCAAGTATAAATCAGTGCATTTGAATGATAATATTCAATTGCACTTTATCTACACGATTTTTGGTGTGTTTATTTTATGTTATTATACAGCTAATATACCCAGAAAGAAATTGCCAGAGTTCACATATGGCGCAATACTGGCACAGACTTGCCAGCCGTAGTACGGCAAAGCACCAATAGTCCAGTACCGTTTTAATATAGTTCGACCACCAGTAGAAAACAGATATTAAGACGTTATTGCGCCGATTGTTGAAACAGTACTCAACCTACGCTGTGCAAGTACTTATGTACGACCGCATGCAATGAGATTTATCAGTACTGGTTAAATATTGGCAAGAGACTAAAATACAATATATGCCAGTAGAAAAGTAACGTACACAGTAAAAAAAATCTCGTGCCAGTGTAAAAGTGTAAAAATGTCGGTGTAATTTTTTACACCCAAAGGTGTAAATATATCTATAGTATAATTATGATTGGCTGTTGGTACACCGATCGGTGTACAATTAACACTTTTTAGACATTAATTTGTATTTTTACACGAAATCG
>JABFPJ010007210.1:0-10164 GCA_022817425.1 Gryon sp. ZL-2020 | reverse complement strand
GGAAATTTATTCGCAAAAAGTTCAACTTTTTTTAGTATTGTTAGCTTTCATAACTTCGTTAGATTATTTTAGGTTTTTTAATTCCTTCGTTTTGTTAAAAAAGTTTCGCCCGTCTATAAATACATGATATTTTATTTGGTTTTATTAATTAGATTTATTATACACTAAAAGAAATGTTCTTATTAAATTTACAAGAAAGTATTGTAATGCTGGGATATACGTGTTAATTTGATAAATATATTTAGACTGTTTAGGAATTTCTATAGAATGTCTATTTATTTTTATTTTATGATAGTAAAATTATTACGAAACAGTATAGTAAAATTTATCAAAACATAATGAATTAGTAGGAGTCATATCTCCAATACGACGTTAGCTACTGTTTATGTTTCAGTGGATCAGTGACTACGCGCATGACTTCGTAATTGTGAGGATGGCGGTTCAATTCCTATCAAATTCTAACAAACTTTGTTGTGTATATTTAATTACTCTTAAATTCAATAGAAATTGTTTGTGTCATAAAATTACACAATCAAATGAAAAATGACTGATTTTCACAATTAAATAAAAATAATAAAGCAATAATAAGAAGTATTAAAAGATTTTAAAAAATTTATATGTATAATAAAAAATTACAATACCGTAGATTAAAACTAACAACACTTCAAGTATATCCCAATGGTCCAATATAGTATTGTAAAATATAACCACCATAATATTAAATATTACAAGAATATTACTTTGAGTGTATATATATTATAACGTATTATATAATATAATTCATTCAGTTATTTTAATATCTTTCATCAATTATATTTTTTTTTCTATTCTATTTCACAGTGCATATGGTCGCTTAATTTGAAATATTATTATTATATATTTTTCATTTATTTCCATTCATTCATAATCATTAATTTTTGTTCGTAATGAAATAAAGACTAATGCACGCGATCTATTGCAGTAAATGCGAATTAGTTTTATGAAATTATTCATTTATCATCAATATGACTTGAGTTTAAGAAAAAGAGAGAAACGAACTGATGATAAGAATGAGTCGAGATGAAAATTTAGTACGTCATCTGTTGCGCGAAAAGGTCAGAAACTGGAATTTTGTTCATGAAGCTATATCCAATCTCAGTTGAGTCTAGTAGAAAATGACAATAAATAATTTTCTTATTATCGAAATAAAATTTATGATAGTTTAAAAACAAATTGTGCGATAAATATAGTTCAATAATATTTTTATGGTACTTATATAATTGTTAAGGTGCGATTTCTTGACAAATATATAAACAAAGACTTTCGATAAATATAGAAACTTGACATCCACATGTGATCGGTAATATAAGTAGAGTAAACTTCTCCTGCATACTCTCACCGTCGACGTTCTCCCGTACTACTTAATACTGACAATGCATTATTTTGTATTGTTTTGTGACATTTATTTTGACAACGATTTAGATTTTTGTTTATATATTTGTAATGTTTCATTCTATATTGCAAATTTTTGAAATATATTTAGTTATAGTTACTATACTTGTGACATTCATTATTAAATTTCTTATTCATTGAAGATTGAAAAAAATTATTGATTTCATCTGAAATGTGACTTTTATTTCTGTTACATTCGAACATATGACATTCGAACGTGTGACATTCGAACATGTAACATGATTGTCGGACATCAAAGGTATTATTGTAATGAAGTTTCTTTTTGTCTGTGTAACGTTGTGATATAAATTTCTAGGTTGAAAAGGACATTGTGAGAATATAGATAATAATATGTAGAATTAAGAATTCAGATATTAAAATCTCGTTCGCTCGGTCAAAGTGCGAGTGATGGCGCCAGGAGATAAACAAATGTGTACAGTACAAGGCTAAAGAAACGTGACGGAATGCGAAACATCCACTGAATACACACGAAAGGAAACAAGTATAGCGAAAAAATTATGGATTCACACATAAAATTATAATCAAAATGTTTTATATTTTTGTTCATTAATGAAGTTTCATATTGTTATATATTAATATTAATTAATAAAAGAAAAAAAGTTAATTACTTTTTTCAATAATTATGGAAATCTTTTAACGGTGTAAGTTACCATTTTCTTTACTATTTTGATGTAATTATGCTTTTATGCAAAGGAGAGTTGAGTACCATTAAAAGTATTTTTATTAATTTAAAATGTAAACAATGTAAACGTTACTTTTTTTAATTGATTGTAATTCAATAAAATTACATTGTTTTATGGAGAATTATTTAAAGAAACTTACAGTTTATTGAATTTATGTTATAGGAGAACATTAATTAGGTGAGAATTCATTAAAACATTATCTTATTTCCATTAATTGATTAAATGACATCTAACGCTTTTTTATGTGTGAATGAAACAGACAAGCGATGTGCTGTGCAGTCATTATTATCATCAAGGTGACACGTACTGTGGTCGCAGGTCAGTACTTCGACCTATCGCTTGGACTCATGAAGAACGATGATGGGCCGATGAGATCATTCGATACACAACTTGTTACGATATAAACGTTGTCGATTAAAGACGATGTGTCAGGAATTAGCAGACGAATAAACACAGATAATGAGTGCAGATCAATTAAGTTAATAGAAGGAGATAGGGAGATAACTAAAGTTTAAAGTTTGGAAAAAGAAGAAGAAGAAAAAGTAAAAACTAAAAAAAGACTAATAAATTAAAGAAGGAAAAGAGAATGCGAGAGACACAATGATGACACATAATTTTGTCAAAGAAAGATACTCACGACTGCCACGTCGTTTTTCGCTCGAAAAACTCATTGTCCTGCCGAGCTCGCCTTTGCCTGCTTTGTATGAACGCAGTCCTTCGAGAATTTCTTCGGGATCTCGCATCGACCTTGCAAACGAACTACGACGTCTTTCACGGGGATAATGAACTGTTTGTATTTCCGCTTCACCCATACTTCCACCTAAAAGTATTGTTTTCGTCATTAATTTGTTATCTTCTTTGTAACGATAAATATTCTATATATTTTTTAATTTTACTATAGAATCGACGTGTCTTACGAAAACGACCGGGCTTAGAAATCTCGTTCAAAATAGTCTCGCTTCAAAATCTCGTTTGAGACAGTCGTACTTGAAAATAACGTTGTAGATAGTCCGGTCATAGATAGTCGCGCTTCAAAGTATTGTTCTAAATAGACGCGCTTCATCGTTAGTAGGAAAATTGAATGCATCCATTTCTGAACAGAAGTCATTATTTTTATTGAAAAAGTCTATACATTTATATTTTCCTTCTCTTTTAATTATATAAATATAAAAATCGTAATTTTGATTGTATGTGCAAAATCAAATAAATGTATATAAAATAAATAATTGAAGTTATATTGGCAAATGAACGCTTAGTTTTTGCGACCATTTTCGTAAGACAAGTTGAGATAATGTGTATTTTCATAATAATTTGAAACTGTTTTTACTTTTTTCTATAACATTAATTAAACAGTATTTTATTTACGTTTGCTGTCAGTTCCAGACTGACTTTGGAAACTACTTCTTCTGCTTCCTGGCAAAGATCTACTGTAATCCTTGTTCAATTCATACGGCTCAATTTCAAGTTGTTCCGATTGACTGGATCCTCGTCGTGAATTCGCGTGCCATGCATGATCTGGATGTAGAAAGTATGGCTCCGGACTTCCACTATCACTTTGTGTATCTTCGCTAAAGCTGCGTTCTCGAACTTCATTTCGGCGAAGAAATCTTTGAGCTATTTCAATTGATAAAGAGCCACGAGGAGAACAATACGGAGATCTACCGGAACGTAATCCTTTTGGATCTTCAAGACGATACCTACAATTTAGCAATTACTTTTTGGATTTACTTAATACAAGTTTTAGAAATTAATGAATTAATAACTTTTAATAATTGATTTAAAAGAAAAAAATGTGATATAATTTATATGTCATTTGATTTTCGATCTCAATACTATTGAAAATGTAAAGTAATATTTTATAAAAATCTATTAATAATCATTTTTTGGAGGTAGTACATCGATTTAAGTAATTTTCAAACAGTTTAATGTAATATAATGTCTACGTAGGAGTCGGTAGCTGAAATGGAATTTGTTATTAGACAATGAATAATTGATAAACGACGTTCGTCTTCATGTATAATGCAGTATTACTTAAGTAACGTTTTTAGTGGTCTCACCATACTGCCCTGTCTGCTTCGAAAGCTTTCTGCAAGTCGACAGTGCACTCGCCCAGGAATATGTTCTCGCCTTCTGGTGAGTAATCCCAAAGCGTAACCTCGATTTGTCGTTCCATCAGTTGCTCGCCAGTTACACCGGTGAAATTTAATGTTGCGTTCCATATGGGATTGTGTGTCGGTTCTGCCACATCTGTTTTTAATGAACTTTGATCGTTACTGCAAAAGACAGAGAGTCAGAGAAATATAAAAACGCCATTAAATATGGTTTTTGAATTTATGTTTCATGTACATTGTATATGTACGCATATATCATGAATGTGCTAACTATATTTTTATGATTCGATTCTTACGTCTGTAACGTCTCACATACGTAGTAGTTTGTATAATTTTATATTCATTTGTGTTTTAACATTTATACATAAATATTTATATTCATAAACGTAAAATTGAATTCATTTAATGGAATTCCGAGTATTCATTTTTAATAAAGAGTTATATTTTTACTGTTATATTCTACTGATTTGTAATTTTTTATCTCATTAGAAATGTAAGACTTTTTTATTACACATTTAATAGTTTAACATTTAAAATGTAGCAAAAAAGAAAACAAAGTTCAACAGAAGTTTAACTTCTAATTTGTTCTTTATATTTGTTTTTATAATGTAGAAACGAGATTGGAAATAGCAGTTTTTGGTAAAAAAAAGAAGTATTTTAATTTTTCTAACTCATCAACAAGTTAAAAGAAATTATAAAAAAAACTTTCAACCGTTAATATACATTAAATTATCAACGTAGAATGTATTTACATTGTCAGTGAAAAGTTAACCGTCCAATCAAAATTTCATTTTTAGCATCCCAACTGTGTGCACCCAACTTTTTCTTATTAAAAAAAGATTTACCAAGGTGGAACAAGCGTAAGCTTAGCGTAAGCCTCCGGCATTGTACCGTAACCAGTGTCTTCGCGGGCACAAAGTTCATCGGCTGCGAGCACTGACACCACCAATTCTTTACGATCCGCTTCGTACCATACTTGAATTTGTACGCGTCCTGTCACTTGTCGTTCCTTCGCAATTTGTTCCTACAAATTTTGCACATATAAAAATTTTTCTCAAATTACATTTGTAAGATAAACAATTTTCGTGAAACAATTTTTGATCTTTTTATATTTTCATGAATAAAACACATTTTCTTACGAAAGAAAACAAAATAAGATGGCGAAAGCTTTTGTAATTATTCAAAGATTATTTTATCATAATAGAAAAATTGCGATATGAAAGATAACAAAAGAAACATTTTTAATGAAACAGACGGTTGAAGTTTATGACAATTTAAGTGCTGAAACGTCCCTAAAATTATGATTATTTTTTAATCCATCTTGGCGCAAAAATCGTTTCACTTTGTATCATTTTCCAAGATAAAAGGTAAAAGAAGAAAAAGGCGACACACATGCAAAGCTTTTGGTGGGAATTGAAGCGACATATATGTGAAGCTTGTTTCCGAACTACTTTTAGCATGAAAGAAATAGATTCTACACAGTAAATCAATTTTACGTTTGCAGGACTAAAATGATCCGTCTTTTTAAATAAAAATCGATGAATTATATTACTATTTTACATCGAATTCGAAAATTTATAGTTCATTTAATTTAAATATTTTAAATTTCAACGATCATATTATTATTTATATAAAATCATTTTTCTTACAATGAAATAATTTAAATATATTTTCAGACATTTCCTTTCTCGATCTCTCATTTTATATCGTAAGAACTTTAAATTTTGTAATAAATCAATTTTTGTTAATACGTCTACTTTGCAAAAATGCCAATAAGAAAAAAAGATACGAGCTAATTTTGCCCCTTTTTACGATCATTGATTTATACTTGAGTTATTCTTCACGTTTTTGTTGTTTTATTTTCAAGAATTATTTTTAAGAATGTTACGAATAAATCTTTATACCATGTGGCGCAGGAACATATACTCTTAAGCTTTAACGTGAAAAAATCTTTCTTTTAAATAATAATATTAAAAAGCTGTTTTTAAATGATTTATTAGTTAACAAATTGAATTAAATTTCGATTTCTGCTTTTGACTTAACCTGAGTTCATGAAATCGTATTAAATTTTCCCTATTAATTGTCGAAAAATTATAACAAATAACAATTTCAAGATGAAATTAATAATTAAAAAAATTTTGTCTTAAAAATAAATTTTCTTATTAATTTGCTGAGACATAGTTGTAATTTTATTTAGACCATCTGGTTATTTATTTTGTCATGAAAGAGTATTGCCAAGGTTGGGAGTAATACGCTATTAAATAAGTGTGTTATGAGGTCAGGTCATACATGTTTTCTTTTTTTTCTTTTGTAAAATTAAAAACTTTTTGTCGTTATTAACGATTATTACATTAAGAGTAACTATACATCTATACTGAGTAATTGTGATTTATTATTTTTTCGAAATCAATTTTAACGCGTCCGAGAGTGCATTGATTTGTATCACTTAATCGCGTTTAATTTTATCCAGACGCGATCGCGCGTAACTTTTTAATTATTCACATTAATCAACTTAAACGTATCATCTCGCAGTTAAAATTCTGAAAATAATAATGAAGACAAATGATTATCAAACACTTGTTTGATTTTTCTTGTTTAATTGATTTTTTGTTTTCTTTTTGAGATTAATTTCAAACGCCCTAGATTAATGGAATTTCTTTTTGTAGTACGAACATGCTGATAGATCTCATGCACATCGTGCATACATATAAAGATTTTCTGTACTTAGGGAGAAATCAAAAACTTTAAGAAAATGTATAATCTCACAAAACAACCATTTTTTTATTTAGTCGTAATAAAAAGTTTACGATAAATATTTTTGAAAAAATAAAAAAGTATATTTAGAAAAAGTACATATACATAAATAACAATGTTTTTTCAACAATATAGATTATACGAAACGATATTGAGTTTTAATTTTTGACATAAAAAATATTGTGAACGATGATTATCATGCAAATTTGGATGCATCAACGTTCATGTTACTTCTGTGACAGTTGTATGATATTTTTAAACGTTAATTATAATTGCAATATGTGATCAATTTGTTTTTGATAATAATCAGTATTAATCATTATTTATTCCATAAATATATTGTTTATTTATTTTTAAATGTATTGAGAATATCAGAGTTGAAACAAAAACAATATTAGATTTTTGTTACTTTTTATGCTTAACAAAATAACAGACAGACATTTTTCAATATTTAAAATGTTATTATTTGATAACAAACTAACAAATGTCACATAGTAATTAAGTTCGAATTAGATGAATATGTAAAAATTAATTCAAGAAGCATAATACAAATTAATTAGAAATATTTCGAATTTAATAAACATTTTAAGTACTTGCTTTTTTTATATGTTATATTTTGAATTTAAAAAATCAAATAAATTTTGTACGAATATGCAAGCACAACAAAATTATTAAAATTGTTTAACAGAAGGTTATTGTGCAAAATTATTATTATTTTTATTAAAAAAAAAATCAAAATTCATTAAAAGTAGCATTTCCTAATTATCACAGAGAAAGTATACTGTAAGTCTTTATTTTTCTTGCATTATACTGACTGCGGGTAAAAAATGGTACATACGTCTCTTTTTTATTGAATGAAACCTAAGAATAGCATATTACTTAACTAGTGAGCTCAGGAGATAAGTTTTCCCACGCGTAAGTAGGACTCGCGTCGCTCGTGTGCCATGCTCATGAGTGAGAGAAGTATCTCCTGAGCTCATGAGTTGAGTACGATATTTTTCCTTACGAGAGCGGGAAAACTAACGAGTTTTTCCATCGAGTAAGGAAATAGTATATTACGTCACTAGGCAGGACTCGTAAGTTGGCACTCGGCTTCGCCTCGTGCAACTTACTCGGTCCGGAAAAGGACTACACTTGAAACTTTTGAAATTTGAATTAAGTATTAATAACTTTCAAAGTTATATTTCAAAAATATTGACTTTTTTAAGAAAGAACAAACATTAAAATATAACAAAAAGCAATTTTAATGAATGTGAAACTTTTCCGCTAGTTGTACATTTTTTTGCCCACTTTCAGACTCTTTAATTATTTGAATTTTTGTTTCCACTGACAGATGTTGTCTTTTTCGATTCTTCTAAAGAAAAAAATGTATTTTAATTTTATTATTTATTTGCATTTGTTATTTATGTGTATCATCAGCAGGTTATGTTCACCTTGCTCGCGTCAAGTTGTCATATAGTCGGCGCGCATGCGCGGCAAATATATGGCATCTTGCTTACACCGAAATTTCCGGTCCCGCAATCTTGCTTATAGGGAGATTCAAGTGTACTTTTCTGCCAAGTAACGTACGATATTTTTTGTAACGAGGACGGGAAAACGCTGCTTTCCGGACGCAAGCCAGTCGGGAAATCGATCACTTTCGCGACTGTTTTGCGTCTGGAAAGTAGCTGTTTTCGCTACGAGTTACAAAAAAGTAATTTTCGTTGATGTATTTTCTTTTTGCTAGGGCGTTTGATCAATAACTACTTTTTACACATCAGAGGAATAATGCAAAAAGCATGGAGTCATTCAATTGGTTCAGTCAAAAGTAAGCAATTAAATGAACATATATATATATATATATATATATATATATATATGTGCACGACAAATGTATGACTTTGTTTACTTTCATTTTGATTGTTATCTTTTTTTAACCACGTTTTTCATTTGCAGATGATTTTATTAAACAAAGGAATAATACTGAACCAACTGAAACTAAACAGCACCAGATAACGTTTACAGTCGGTTTGAAAATCGCGTGTCAGAATTTGCTAAAGGAACAAAAGACTAAAATTCTACGTAGGGAAAGAGAGTCGTGCCAGTTGGGAGTGAGTAGCGTGAGGGACAATGCTAAACCATTTACATGACAACTTACATTTTTGCTTTTTGTCAATCATCTGCACTTTTTCGTGGGGGAGAGTTTTTTTTATCGCAAATAGAATGTACATCTTTGTAAACAAAAACATTAATGCATGTTTGTGTACAAACACACATATATATGAACATAAACGGAAAATACACAATTAATATATAAACAATCCGGAAAAGTCATCGGACCTTTATGATGTTATAAATATTTAGGTTTGCTTAAACATAAATTTAAACAATCAAAAAAAATGAACCCCAATAGCCAGTTTTTAAGGTTGATTACGAAGTACAATGTTTAGTCTGTCGAAGAAAAGAAAACTATCATAAAAGAAAAAAAAATATTATTAGAGGACAGTTTCAGAAATCGGTGAGTTATTTTTTTAATGTATTAGCAACACTTTTGATGTTTTAAAGATGTTGGTTGAAAAATTATGATTTAGGATTATGTGGCGGAAGAACGGAACGTTTTCGGCAGGAAAAAAAAATTTTTTTTCATTTTCCGGAAAAGATTTTTAAGTAAGAAACACAATTCTGGCCAGTGGAATAATTTATCGTGGAAAATAACAATTTTACAGCGCGAAAACTTAATTTTCTACATAATCAATCTGAAAAACCTAGTGCATCGGCTCCATGTGTAAATGGCTAATTTCAATCGTGCGAACTAGCTCGCAAGCTCAACTAACTCTCCCAATTAAATTGGGGCCACATGCCCCACCCCTAGTGGGTTTTCCAGCGCGAAAACCATGTTGGCACGAAAATAAAAAAAAATATTTGACCTGGAGCTTGCGGGCTAGTTCGCATAATTGGAATTAGCCACCTACACATGTTCCCCGGTGTCGCTGCACCAGGTCAAATATTATTGATTTCCGTGCCAACATGGTTTTCGCGCTGCAAAAACCATTTGGGGTGGGGCTAATTTAATTTGGGGAGTTAGTTGAGCTTGCGGGCTAGTTTGGACAATTGGAATTAGTTAGTACACTGAAAAAAATCTGTAACGATAATCGCTAGTTATATAACCTTCGATTTTTGATAAA